>JASDQU010211662.1:0-11443 GCA_032191745.1 Picea mariana | reverse complement strand
TATTTCTTATTGGACCAAAAAAAACATGTATAAAGAACGTTAATTTATCGCCTTTGGTCAAATGTGAAGAATGATCTATCAAGATTTTTTATATTGAATAAATATTGGAGGGATAATGATACAATTTTTTTTCCACTTTCAATTTGAAATGCACATGTATCAAATACATATTATAGCCATCATGATACAATTTTCTTTTACTTTGAATTTGAAATGCATATCAGTCATAGTGAACATTAGATTATTGAATTACATTGACATCAGAATACATTTTGGCATATCCTTGTTACATATTTAGAAAAATCATATTTTTGTGTTGGTTCAAGAAATTGTGTTGAACATGACAAGCAAGTCCCCCAAAACAGATTTTGATCGTACAAAAAATAAAACATGGAAAATTGTCATTGCATTTGCACTATGGTAAAATCTACTTACATGTCTATTTGTTTTGTTCGATATCCAATAAATTGAAAATATCGCCAGTCATTAATAAAAATAAAATGGGACAAAATAATACACATGTAACAACAATTGAAAAGGTACATATTTCTAATTTTATCTATGTAATGTTTCTTTTGATTTCATTCATTGTTTGTTGGTATTGTATATTTCATGCCATTTTGACATACATGTCTATTTGCCTCTTGATTTCATTTCTTGTAGTGCTTCGACATCAAAATGAAATGGAATAAATGCAAGAAAGCAAATAGTTGCAAGCAATACAGCACGACAAATTCATTAACAGTTTTCGAATAGGAGGTATGCCGATAACATAACGCAATAAAAAAACTTCTTTTGGTAAATTATGTAGATACAGTAATATATATATTCATGGTGCATCGTACTGTATAGAATCCAAACTGCATATTGCATTTGCAATGCATTGCTTCAATAAGTGCAAGTCATCTGTCTGGGTTGTCCTCATAGCTCGATAGACCTTTTGCAATGGTTGGAGTCCCTCAGGAAGTGGAAACTCTATTTGTTCAACATTTGTGCAAGGGTTTCACCTATCTCTACTTAGATTTTCTCTCCAGGAGAAGGGGATAGACATGCTTCATCTTGCAACCTAGAAATTCAAGTTGTAACTAGACCAAGTATTGCACCTTCGACTTCACTTGGTTGGTTCAACAGTTGCAAATAGCTAGGACTCGCTAATTTCTCTAATACTCAGGAGTACCACCATCCTCGTCCCTCATTCAGCGTGCTTGGTAACCAGGACGATGCCAACAAGTAGAAGCAACAAAAGTAACAGTTTTAAGAATGGAGCGGGCCCATTCAACAAAGGTATTGATGTATGACGACACAGAGAGAAAATGATATTTTGGAAAGATAAATTTTTGCATGACCTTTGAAGCACAGTTTAAGCAACTCTTTTTCTAGGCTAATCATCTTTCACTCTTAGTGTCAACTGACATTCAAATGAAAAATCGAGCATAGTTTTCATGTATGGTCCATGATGGTTAATTTGTCCACACATATTGGATAATCGCACATTACTTGAGTAAGTGCAAATCCTTTCTCTCAGCTATGCTTCTAGCTCTAGAAATGTTTTCCAAAAACCATTGTAGTGAAGGACAAATGTAGTTTATCCTTCACCTTAGAAATCCAAGCAATGAGTGCACCAAGTTATACAACTAGAACTTGATGCAGTTAGTCAAGGAGATGGAAAGGGATAGCATTGAATAATTGGTATAGTCATTAGGTGCAGGGTGATCCTCATGTCTCCTTCAACTTCCTTGGTGACGAGGAAGAGGCAAACAACTAGAACTGACAGAAGGGGTGCTCCCCAAAATTGAGCTAGCAACTTTATCAAAGTTGTTGATCCATAGAGACATGGAAAACTAATGTGGGATTATAGAGTTGGTATATCATAACAGTTTCGATGAACATTTCAAGCAATTGTTTGGCTAGGCTAAGTATCTTTCTCTTGAACTGTACACTAGCTTCCCTTCCTGACAATTGCATCATCTGTCTCAACGGATATGACAATGAAAACTTAGGAGTACAAGTTATCTGTATGTACTATGAAATATACAAAATTGTATGCCTATTAGAAAAAGCAATGGATGTGAGGAATTTTGAATTCAAACAGAATCCATGCCATAAATTGACATGATGGTTGATTGTTATTGATGTTTCTTAAATCGAAGGAGATGGAAGTTACGTTTGTGGACAAATAAGGCTTCGTTGTGAATACTATGGTGCTGACAAGTCCTATAAATAGCTAACAAGACAATTGGAAATTTTTGTTGGCGTGTTTCAGTTTTGTCTCCAGCTCTATGTACCAGTTTTCCTGCGGTGATACATTTCACTTCAAATCTAATGTGATTTAATGATATGTCTCACACCAATGATTCATTGTATTGTTGATCATCCTTCTGCACTCTAGCGTCATAAATTTGTGCATCCACAATACATGTGCAATTTGTGTGAATCAGATTGCTTGATGCTTCGGTGTTGCCAAACACTATCTTCCCCTTGGATCCATCGTCTCAGTGTGCCCTCATCTTCACTACCCTATGTGTTGCGCATAACTTTGCAAGCATGTCAATTTCTCTAAATATGTCGGCATGTCAACTTCTATTGTTTTCTTGTGTGGTTGTACCCATTGTTGTCCTGCAATGGATATAAAACTATACCTAATATGTTCTTCACTATGTCCTTCGTCACATAATCTGGTACTATGCATCGTTGGCTCATGCATTGCTTCAATACTTGACAATAGATCTGACATGTATTTGTATAAGTACAGGTTTGCTCATGTTTGATCAATAGGACATGTGTTTGCATATAAGAAAGATAACAACAATCAAGACACAAGAAGATATCTATAGGCTCTATGTTTTATACATCATAACTCAAAACGATCATGTGGCTATGCAATTTGACAATTTCTATGTTCAGTTCAACCAAACTAGCAATATCTGGAATCCAACCAACAAATTTTGCACATCTAAGTGAAACAAAAACACTGACATGTAAAAAACGTATCGATCTCCAATAGTAACAATCAGAAACATATGTAGCTATAGAATTGAAATACTAACTGCATGAACAAAAGTTGTGGGTTTATATTCACAAGTATATATACCAACTTCATATACAAGATTATTTGAAAAAACACACATATAGTTTAAATTATCGAATTTTGTAATGTGAAAATAGGTCTAGATAGGGTCAAAGTACATTGATACTAGAAAATGCATATTCAAATCACTTTCAAATTATCTATGCAATGTGTAATTGTTTAGCATGCCATATGCTTTTTGGCTAGAGAGAAATGTCATATAAAATATTTTAACAAAAAATGTCCCAAGTGCTTTTTATATGCCATGCAATTTTTCGAGGACATGGAAATTTTACATTGACCAATACATGATAGCTACACATTTTACATAGCCAATAAACAAAAAACGTTGTGGTGATGCATCTACAATGATTTCTATGTATTGTTTTCCATTTCCCTAAACACAAACTAGAACCATAATTTAATTGTTTGTTAAATTGATATAAATGAAAATGCATATAATATATACATTATATAGACATGGTATCTATGTAGTTCTCATATAAGCAATAGAATTTGCGTTGTGGATGCACTATGGATCCAAAGTATTTACTGCTCATTATTAACATTTTGTGTTTGTATTGAAATTTTACGCTTAGCCTATTTTCACATAGTCAATTGAACTGTTTCACCAAGATTTATATACTTCATACATTATGCGACAATTGCCAACTTCAACTCAATTATTACAATCTTTTTTTCTAGTTGTTTCTGAACATAATATATTTGTTTCTAGATTGTTCTTTCCATCCGCTTCGGCGAATTGTTTTCTTGTACTATTCCAATGCATTTTAAACCTTGAACACCTAATAGGGTAGCTTCCAGGATTTTTAGATAAACAATTTATATCGTTATATTTCAATTCAATAACTTATATACAATCATGAAACGAATACAATTGTGAACATATGGAAACTATAATAACTTTTCTTGCTCCCCATTGCTACCAATTCTAGATTTACATATATAGGAAATCAATTAACATGCAAATTTTTCCTTCTTCGATAGGTTACAAATAGAACATTATTTTGAAATTGTTTGAAGTATAAGAAGTTCAACAGGCTAATGCAATGAGTTATATAAATTCTCCGCACAAGTGTTTACAATAGACTGGGCGTTGATTGTATGTGCCCCATGCATATGCCAACCAGATTTTGTGAAATAGTGAATTTTTTAAGCTATGGATTCTGGAAATCGCTTTTCCTTGCTGCTCCAATGCATTTTAAAGCATTGGGAGAAAATATTGCAAATGCAAAAGTGTGACAGTCTGTTGTCATCCTCCGACTTGTATAGATTTTCCATGCAGGTTTTGGCAATAGACTATGTATTCATTGTGCAACCGTCATACATGTGTGAAATGAGAAATAATGGAAGATATAGGTTCGCAATATGAAAAAATGCATAGCTATTGATATCTTCATATTAAAATGTAACTATTGTATGGTTCATTTTCTTTGACCATTTCTAGTAACTCTGCATAGTTGTGTCTTTGGTGCTTTCTACATTTTTTTCCTTGCACAATGGACATCTTGCTTGTTTTCAATTCCTGTACATATAACTCTTACAAATTCTTCGACATGCTTGCATTACAGTGATTTTGCACATTGCCACTTGCAACTCTGCACCTTGGTGTTTCTGCACATAATTTGGCGACGACATATTTTCAAAGTGCACATACGTATTGTTTGTCTACATTGTCATTCCGCTCATCCATGTGGCACACATAATGAATACTTCCTCTATTTTTTATGGTTGTGCAGAGAAAACATATGCTAGTGAGTTGCTATGCTTTCATGCATCTGCATTTGCAATCACTCCACACTTTGTTGTCACAAGATAGGTAATATGGAAGAAGGCCCAGTTATTTTTGGGGCATTGGTTTTTCTCAGATTTAGAAAAACAATAAAGGATGTGATTTAGAAATTGTGCAAAGTAAATGTAGTTGAATGGTCGTTTAGGACTATTGCAAAGTAAATGCACTTGATCTTGAAGCAATCTAAGCTCTCTAATTTATTTATTTTTCGGAAATATTGTCCACAGTGATTTTATAATCTACAATTAATGTCTATTGGCTAATGTACTTAGCCATCACATTATAAGGTTGTGACTTGTATATAAATACCTTGCTACCTCCTTTTTCTTGGTGACAATCGTCCCCATGACTCCACTAGTCATCTCCGACCTGACTACATCTAGATAAATTTAATAGTGTTCTAGAGTGACTACATCTGCTTGTTTACAAGGTTCCTCTTCATTATAGATGCATGGTTTCAAATTGCAAAGATTTGAAACATCAAAAAATAGATTAATTGTGTTCCATTGCATTGCTAGTTTCCTTTGCCTAACTAGGGTTCCCTATCAGACTAGAGGTCCCCGGAAAAAAAGGGGTCCTTGTACACCCAATGGTCGATGTGAGACTAGGGGGGCCTCTGTTTCTTTCATTGTAAAGCTTGAAGCATTACAATGCATAATTGGAGACTCACATTGCAATCACTGCTCTAGAATTATATATATTTTATATGTACCAAGCTACAAATCTATGACGAGAAACAATTGTATGTGTGACAAGAAAATTATGTTAAGAAATTAACAATATTTTAATTTGCACCATGCAAATTAAAAATTGCACTTCTTCCACATCCTAAGACATGATGAAATCTAAAAAAGAGAAGGGGGAAACTCATAGCATTATGCATAGTTCTGGCCACACCTAGAGTATAGAAATCATTTTTTCATGAACAATAATTTTGTTTTTGTGTTTACCAAAAATTCCATGCTTTCTCCATAGTTCAACTTTGTTGCAAGAGATTTCAATTTTCTTTACTAGCTTCTAATTGATCCTTCAAACTAACAGGTTATTGTTCGGATAGATGCAGAAATTTAATTATCTAGCTACAACAAATGGTTGGAACAAGTGCATCTATGGGTGCATGTACAAGAATTTAATAAGCAACTTAATTATCTGGTTGTAGAAAATGGTGCATGTACGGATGCAGAATAAGTACATGTACGAGTCTAAAAGTTAGGATGTACAAGTACAAAACCAAAGTTGTGTGGTGATATACCTATGCAAAGCTGTAGACAAATCACCAAAGAAAAAGTTTATGCATGTTGGTAGCAGCACATTGCACATTGAAATATTAAATCATTAATAAATGATTAATAAATAATATTAAATAGTTAAGCAATTTAATTTTTCCCTGGCTTCTGATTGGTCCCTCAAAACAAGATCACATTGCATATTGCATATTGCATGTTGCACATTAATAAATAATATTGTATCTATGCAGGGATATACATGTGCAGAGGTGTGAACCAATCATCAAAGCAAATGTCTATGTGCATAAGCAACATCACATTGCACAACAAAGTGGGGACTAATAATTAATAGATAATTAATTATTTCATATTATATAATTAATAAATAATATTAAATATTTAATAAGTAATTAGTTATTTAATAAATTCCACATTGCACATTAATAAATAATACCATACCATTGCAAAGATATACATGTGCGGAAGATCAGACAAATTGTCGAAGCAAATGTCTCCACATATAAGTAGCAGCACATTGCTCATTGCAATATTAATTATGCATCTATAGCAAGTGGTGCATATACCGGTGCGAAACGAGTGCATGTACAAGTGTAAAAGTTGTGATGTATAGGGACAGAACCCTAGCTATGTGGGCATATACTTGTGCATAGGTGTGAACAAATCGTCGAAGCAAAAGTCTTCGCACATAAGAAGTAGTACATTGCAATATCAAATAATTAATAAATAAGTAATTATTTAATATTAGATAATTAATAAATAATTAATAACTAAAATAATTAATTAATTATTTAATAAATTGCACATTGCATATTTCCTATTGCACATTAATCAATAATACCATACCCATGCAAGCATATACATAATTAATAATTACTAAATTAATTATTAATAATACTAAATCATTAATATTTATTTATTTAATTGATAAATTGCACATTGCATATTCCGCATTGCGCATTAATAATGATTATTAATCTTTTAATTATTTGTATAGGACTATATTAGAAAAAATTAAAAGTAGTTTTTGCACCAACTAACAAACATACCTATGCACAAGTGCGGACAAATCGTCAAAGAAAAAGTATATGCACATAAACAATAACACTTTCCACATTGCAATATTAATTAATTAATATTAGATAATTAACAAATATTTAATTGCACATTGCATATACGACTATATTAAAAATAAATAAAAAATGTTTTAACACCAACTAACAGTCATACCTATCAAGGGACATACTTGTGCAAGGATATGTGGATAAATCGTCAAAGAAAAAGTCTCTGCTGATAAGAAAAAACACATTTTGTGTTGCAATAGTGAAGACCTGCCACAACAGGCACATGTACAAGTCTCAAAGTTCTGATGTACAACTAAAACTATATAAAATAAATAAATAAATTATTAATAGATTAATTATTTAATAAATTGGACATTGCATATTGTGCATTGCATATTGTAGTATACTAAAAAAAATTAAAAAATTGCTTTTGTAGCAACCAATAGACACACCAATGCGCGAAAATATTTTTCCATGCATATACATGTGCGAAGTTGCAGACAAATCGTCAAAGAAAAAGTCTCCAAACATAAGAAACAATGAATTGCACATTGCACATTTTCAAATATCTTGCAAATTGAAAAAGAAATATTTTCTACTAATAGCACATGAATTGGCTCCTGGCATGCAAGGACCCCAATGCATTCCATGTATAAAAGTCTACTGTTGATTTACTGTTCTTGGAAAATTTCTTGGTAAAAAGATTTTTTAGCTTGGGACTTTTCACATTGCGTGAAGTATTTTTCCATTGTGATATGTCGAGATGTCATGCACATATAACGTCCACATGTTCGCACTCTAGAAATATATATTACTTGGAAAGTCAACACTTTAATGGTTTTATTTTCAACCATTGTCGGCACAATTCATGGTTGATCTGTCCACAATTTGCAATTGTTGATACCTATGCACTGGCATTATAAGAACCTAGCTAATTTTCCCACTAACCCAGTCATTTATGACACCTTTATATTCCACAATTTGAAAAAAAATAGAATTTATTTGTCACTTGTGCAAAGTAAATTTCATGTTTTTCTGTGAGTTGTCTAATGGTGTCTATTCATGACTATCCATATTCTGTAAGTAACTTACGTGTGGAAAAGAAACTTTAGTAAAACTACCACAGCCATACCTGTCACAATTACTGTTGTTTGTAAATGCAATAGTTTCACAACAAAGATTCTGAAAAGCCAGGTAATTTGCATTATAACCGAAGCATTTATGACAACATGATTTACTCCAATTTTCCAAGAAACAAAGGCAAATAGGTGATAGATCTCATGCAAAGTAAATGTTTGACTTTTCTATGACCTAGATAATGGTTTCTATTAATGATTACCCGTGTTTCAAGTATTATTCATATGTGTGGAAATCATCTTCTAGTAAATAGGGACTATGTAGTCTACTTTAAATCAATTGGACCTTCC
Organism: Picea mariana; assembly: GCA_032191745.1. Lineage (NCBI taxonomy): Eukaryota > Viridiplantae > Streptophyta > Pinopsida > Pinales > Pinaceae > Picea > Picea mariana. Next base: position 2,828 of record JASDQU010211662.1, on the reverse strand, counting down.
TAATATACTATTCACAAGGTTCACATAAGCCAAGGTTCATTAAAAAAACAACACTATGCAAAAAGACGAAGAAAAGATCCATTTTACGATGATACTGTTAATTAACTAGTCAAGGAAGAAAATAATTTCCATTGGTTTGCCTGATACTAGTGGTTCTTGAAAAAGTCACTAGAACAAAAGAAAAATGATAGACTCTGGATGGCATATCTGGTCAATGTTGGTTGTGCTCCTAAATTATTTGACTTCAAAGAACTCGTAACCTGATATGCTTGAAGGTTTGACTCAAGGACAAGGATGATTAAAGTAACATCAAAAACAAAGAATCCAGTTGTGCTTAGTTTGAAAGTGTTCAATAAAATGCTATGTCTTCTCTGTGTAAATAAAACTCTTCAAATTGCAAATGCACGTGCCTTCCTCACTTCTCAGACATGTTGCTCCAATCTCTTAAGATATTTTCTGCTACCTTCTGCAAACACCCCGACCGACCTTTCAAAAATCGATAGAACCTTGCTACAAGAACCATAGCGATAATTTTCATGGTTGTTCGCTCATGTCATTGGCTACGACTCAACTTCACACATAGTTAGGTCAACTCTATATGCATTGTACTTTTCATTTCACAAACATTAATAAATAATACCATACCTATGTGGGGATATGCATGTACCGAGGTGGGCACAAATCGTCAAAGAAAAAATCTTCGCACATAAGCAGCAATGAATTACACATTGCAATATTAAATAATTAATTATTTAATATTAAATAATTATTAATTATTTAATTATTTAATAAATTTCACATTACATATGGACCATTGCACATTAATGAATAATTATTGATTGTTAGAAAAACCGGATCGCGGAGAAATAAAATAAAAACAAATGCATAAATAAAACATAGAAGATACATAATAAAATAGAGACACAGATATACGTGGCTCACCCAGTGTGGGGTACATACACCATAGAAATTGCCAGGTCCTTCCTTTTTATTATCTACCAAATGAAGGGATATAACCTACAACACACCCATTGTAACTTCCTCCTCCTTCTCTCACAGTCTCCTCTCTCGTAATACAACATTTGCAATGATACATAGTCGCAATACATTTCCCTCATAAAAGAGGGTTGCCTTCTAGGGAAAAAAACCCTAACACAACTTCAACCTTCAGATCGGTGACCTTATAATGAACAGTCCAGATTTACTATGAAATTGCAATATACATTTACAAGTCAATTTTTCCTTCAGGGGCCTGCTTGCCCCTGGACCCCGCATGAGGGGAAATCCCCCCCTGCAACCCCCACACGTGGATGGGTGTATAGTATTCATGAGGTATAAACATGGCTGAAAACAAAGACCTATGAAACATGAAGATAATCAAGCTCCACAACCAACAATCTCCCACTTGGAGACTGATCACAACAACTCCACTATTGTTGTTCCTGTTGGACTATACTCCACCTTGGACCTGGAAAATTTCTCATGTTCACCTTCATTCTTGAAGACTAACTGAAACTGAGAAGGAACTCAATTTCTCCCTAGTTTCTCCCTATGTTAACATGTATGAAGTATTCTAGCTAGTGTGTATCTTTTCCAACTTCAAATATCCATCTTCCAAGATGGATCGTATGAAATGGTACATGAGCTATATATGCTTATTATTCAAATGAAAGGTTGAGTTCTTTGAAAGATGAATGGCACTCTCATTGTCACAGTACATACTGTTATTCTCCTGCTTCTTTCCCAATTCCTCCATAAACCTATGTAACCAAATCATTTCTTTACTAGCCTTTGTAATAGCAACATACTATGCTTCTATTGTTGAAAGTGCAACAACCTTTTGTAGTTTTGAAATCCAACTTTCTGTTGTTCCACCTACAGTAAAAACATACCATGTGGTTCTCCTCCCGCTATCTTTATCACCTTCCATATTGGAATCAACATATCCCTGTAGAACATTGTATGAACCTCCAAAACATAATGCATGAGTAGAAGTACCTCTCAACTACCTAAGAATCCACTTTACTGCCTCCCAATGTTCTTTACCTAGATTGTTCATATATTTTCTCACAACTCCCACTGCATGTGCAATATCTGGTCTTGTGAAAACCATCGCATACATCAAGTTGCCAACTACTGATGAATAAGGGACCCTGGACTTGTATTCTATCTCCTCCTGTGTCTTGGGACACATTTCTTTAGTTAATTTGAAATGGCTAGCCAGAGGTGTACTAACTAATTTTTCATTCTGCATTCTAAACCTCTCCAACACCTTCTCTATGTACTCACCCTGAAACAATGTCAAATTGTGATTTTTCCTATCTCTTGTTATTCTCATACCAATTGTTATTAGATAAATCCATAGGTGCGAACACTAACCGATCTCCCTAGATCCACCTAGATCTAGAACAAAACACACCAGAACATGACACTTTCCTTAAGTTTTAGATATTGAATTTACTAGTAGGAAGGAACAAGTAACATATCTTAGTATCGCTTTCTAGGGTCTTTGTTGCTCCTGCTTCGCTCTGGTGCTCTCGTGAGGTCAAGACCAAGACAACACAAACCAACCAAAGTGATAGAAATAGCATAAACTCAATAAAAACCTATGTATGTGATCAAGGAATCATACAATAAAACACAACAAGCTTTATAGGAAAGAATCATATTACTGTATCATATTAAATGTGAAAGAGAGATTACAACCATGGCCTTGATGTCGTAATGTCCCTTCCAACTATCCTTTGTTCCCCACACACTTTCACTCCAAGAATTCTGAGAGCATAGATCAAATGATATTCACAATCTATCTTGACAAAGAAAATCTT
>JASDQU010211661.1:3385-14685 GCA_032191745.1 Picea mariana | reverse complement strand
GTGATCTACATTATTATACTATGGGGCATTTGATTATGATTATGAGGCGTTATGGATTGATGACATGTTATTTGTTTATATTGACATAGACAGGTGATATTGACTTGATTTTCCTGAGTGTGCAGTATTTTGGACCTCGAGGATGCAGAGGCATCGATGAAACCCCTTGGAATCTAGATCGAGTCAGGGAGTGGACTATTGGGGATTTGATTGTTGTATATATGAAATTTGTGCATCTGATTAGATGATATGATTATGGATATTATTTCTGACATGACTCGTTGATGATGCAGGCTGACAATAGCTTGCCTACCAGACTCACATGTGGAGTAGAGGGGTCACGCACGATAACCAGAGACGTTGAGGGAGAGGTGTGGACAGCAACCCTGCCACAACCTACTAGCACTCCTGTCGTGGCCCGAACTGTAGGTTAATGATTACCTAGTTCAAAAATACCCACAATGCCGTGAGAGTCAACTATGACAGTCGCTCACGATGATTCTAAGGGGTGCGCAATAAGGAAGGGGCATTATTCCTTAGAGGCCCTTAGTCTCCCAAAAGATCACCTGGCGAAGTATTGACTCCAGGGGTTTTTGATGTCTACCAAGTCAGTCAAGAGGCAAGTGGAACCCTTGGAGCACGTAGTGCGTCCTAAAGGGCACGTCACGCAAGGGGAACAAAATGAGGCGAGTGGCACCCTTGGAGCACCTAGAGCATCCTGAAGGGCACGTCGTGTTGTTAATTAATAAATGAATAAACCTAGATGGCCTTAGAACGAATAATGTGATAAGAAATATTTAAAACAATTTCCCTAATAAAATGTCGCCCAGCCTAGGAAAATAAAGTCTAGGTCTAAGTGATACTTGTGATAAAAAATAAAAATATCTATTTATATAAAAATAAAAATAAAAATAAATAAATAATAATGATAATCATCATTAATCATGAGACAAGAAGGGGGTAAGTAATTCAATTAAATTATAAAAATCTTTTGGGGGATAAAATTTAAAAAGGGGGAAAAAGAGGAAATAGTTGTTTTCACATATGCTAATTTAACATTTATTAATTAAAAAGGAAAAGGGGAAAAAGTTAATTTTCTACACCTTCCAATTTGAGTTTTAAATGAAAAGGGAAAGAGGGAAATTTAAAAGAATTAGGAAACTAGGAAAAAGAGGGAAACATAAAAAGAAAGGGGAAACACAAGGAAAAAGAAGAAAGACTAACTTAGTAAGGTATCTAGCATTTAAGAACTTTCTAAATTAAACTCAACTAATAAATTAGTAAGGGGGTAAGTCACTAAAATGTGTAAGGGAATATGGGGACACCTAGGAGCGATTCTAGGAATTCTTTTAGGTGGGTGAGGGAAATATGAGTTATTAATTAATTAATGAAATAAATTTATGGTGCAATGAAGGGGATGTGTGACACATGTACGGGGAGGATTTTTATGAATTAAATTATTGAACAATAAATTAAATTGGATTGTGGGAAAGTAAATGACTTAGAAACTCTATATAAAGGAGGAAGGAGAAGGATTATGGAACTCTTCTGTTATGCGTAATGTTACGCTGCAGAAATTTAGACTTGACTGACTTAGCTTGTGGGAGTTGGGATACCCAGCTCGGCGAGGAGTGGTATCTCGGTCTTGCTAGGCGAGATGGGAGCTAGTTGTTCTCTGGTTTAGTGTGTGTGGCCCCTTTGTGGCTCGGAGGGATAAGGGGGAAGAAGAGTACCCCTAGCGTTGGTTGGGAGGTATCGGTGAAGTCTCATCAGTCGGCAAGAGGGAGCTTCACGAAGCACGCGGGACAACAAATCAGAGTGGGTGACTTGGGCTACAGTACGCTTCCCTTATTTCTACATGGTAGATTATTATTATACTTTACGCTTTTATTTATGTAATTTTACTTGGGTAAAGAAAATGTTGACTTGGCATTTCAAACGAGAACTTAATTTTCCCCTTAAGCCTTAAGCTCATTGTTGACTTGATTCCGTTGGCTTTCGATCCCTAAATGTTGTGACTGTCTAATTGGTTTTATCGATTTGTTGTGATGGGTTGTTCTTTACTTCGTCTTCATCCCTAGTTCATCATTCCACGTCTGAGCAGTCGACTAGGAGCTGAATTGAAGGTCATAACTTCGGTGCACAACGACCTATAGATTCTAATGCCCTGCTTTTATGTGCGTGGATGATGAGTGAAGGATGTGTTGGCCCCGCATTCTACCCCTGTTGGTTGTCCCTGGTTGAGTGACAGTCTTATGCCTTGCTGCGTTGATTACCTCTGTGGAGGTTTTTCTTCCCGCAGCGAACCGCTTATGATCCTCTGCGTTGATCCCTGCATTTAATACCCTTCCTGGCAATTATTTAAGGTTGAGTTTATAAAGCTTCTCCTAGCGATTTATTGTGTGTTTTTCCTTACTTCTAGTCTACCATTACTCTACGATTTTACTCTATGTTTCCTACGATTCAATGGAATTTACTCTTTGCATTTTTCTTGTGTTAAACCTCTGCTCTTCTTGACTATTGATGACATTCACCCATGCGATTTAACACACTGCTATTAACTTTACCCACGAATTTACTACCCAATACGATTTTAATTTTTAGAGAAGATTTATTTATTTAGAAACAGATGTTGGTATTCAGTTACGATTGAATTATTGCTCTGTGATTTCTGAAGTCATTTCCATTGTCAGATCTCTATGCTCTACATTTTTATTATTGATGTGTGTCCATTGTTGGTTTTATTGCACTACGTTTTTCCACCACTAGTTAAGACTGTGATTTTCCATTGTCAAACTGCAATCATTGCAGGATTACGATGGCATTTTGTTTTTGTTTGCCTGGCGATTTATCCACCTCCTAGGACTGCATTTCGTTTGATTTGGGGGTGAATGTTTTTGCCCGACGAATTTATATATCTGGCATATTTTTTCTCCTCCATGTATTTCCTGCGCCTTACTGGTTAATGGGGGCATATTGGTGGAAAGACAACGATTTATACATTTATCATTGGTGTTATTTCCGTTTAGTTCACAGAGTGTACCTTTCATTTTGACAGCTATTTCCATCATGCAAGATTTCTGCAATTTTTCCATTGGTTAACCCTTGCGATTTTTCCTTTATCTCTGTGTCTTCGTGTCTCTTTTCCAGCCTTGTATTTTGACCACCCTTCCCTTTGCCTGTAATGTAATGTATATCTTTAAATCTCATTGATTTCCTTAATGTATAGATTTTTGTAATGTATAGATTTCTGTAATGTATAGATTTTGTAATGTATAGCTTTAAATCTCATTGATTTTTGTAATGTATAGATCTCTGTATAGATTTCTGTAATGAATAGATTTTTGTAATGTATAGCATTAAATCTCATTGATTTATGTAATGTATATATTTCTGTAATGTATGGAATTAAATCTCATTGAATGTATAACGACTTTTCTTGTAATGTATAGCTTGAGTTATATGGAATTAAATCTCATTGAATGTATAGCTTCAATGTATATGACATTAAATCTCATTGAATGCATATGGTAGTAAATCTCATTGAATGCATATGGCATTAAATATCATTGAATGTATAGCTTGAATGTATATGGCATTAAATCTCATTGAATGAACATGGCATTAAATCTCATTGAATGCATATGGCAGTAAATCTCGTTGAATGTATATGGCATTAAATCTTATTGAATGTATAGCTAGAATGTATAGCTTGATTTATATGGCATTTAATCTCATTGACTGTATAGTGAATTGTATTGTAATGTGTAGCTTGATTTATATGGCATTATATAGCTTGTAATGTATAACTTGATTTAGATAGCGTTTAATAATAGCATTAATTCTCGTTGAATAACATCGAGGTGACAATTATTCATAAACAACAATATAGCATTAAAATTTCTTTGAATATAGTCAATTGGCTTTTATTTATAACCACGTAATAGCATAAAATGGTAGAAAGGATAGCATTGAAGTAGCATTAATTATAGACATCGATCACATTTAGGATTAGCCCTTCTAGACAATAATGTCGATTCTTTTTTTTTAGCAGCATGGATCACCTTTAAAATGTTAAGTAGATCACTTATTTTAGTGAATAGTTTATAATTGTGGATAAGCGTATTTGATTTGGTTAAGTGCCTTTCTTAGTGTGCATTATGATAGCATTTATGACCTTAGTCGCTTGGTAACAGTTTGACCTTCGCACTTAGACGTCTGGCTTATCAGTTATTGCATGGGTTGTTGGCGAAGTCAGGTATTAGCTTGAGTTTTTCCTTGATTGTAGTCATCTTGGGTCTTGTCGACATGTTGCTTAGGGTATGGGTGTATCCTTTTGTCAATATTCAGCTCCTAGTGCATCAAATTTATCTAGAGCCCTCAGTCTAGATAGGATGTGTCACGCCAAGGTTATAGTCGTGCCTATCACCTAGGGACAACATGATTCATGATGAGGGGATCATTGCATGCCCCAAGGTATAGAGGCGAAGGATAACTTGGCCAAGGTCTTTGCTTTCTGTGTCGGTGTTGTTGGTCGATGTGAGTTGTTGTTAGCGCTTAGGTTGTAATACCTTCATACGTTTGGTTCACGCACCTTGAGGTTCTAGTATTTAGTTTTCAAGGTCATTGTGTCGGGAGGGGAATGTTTTCCCTTATCTTGTAGGTGTGGTCTTGTTGCGTCGAGCGAGTAGTCGTTCCTCCTTGTTGTGTTACGCATGTTTCGCCCAGTTTCTCTTGTGCCAGTACGTGGATTCGTGGTTGTCTGCTTCCTGTTCAGCGAGTGTGTTGCCCACCGTCAGAAGTGTTGTTTAGATGTAATCGTTGTTGTCGTCCCGTTTAAAGAAAAAAAAAATCACTTTTTGCTTCCCTTATAGTCGTAACGAGGGGTTGTTACACATGGTATCAGAGCGGGTTCAACCTGCGACTTGGGATCAGTACGGATTTTGTTGATATGATATGTGATTATAATGTTGCTAATTAAGTTGACTTGTGTTCATGTAGGTAATCATGGTTAGAGGACACTGCGGAGGTAGACGATGGGGTGCTAGGGGAGGAGGTGTGACACCTCCAATGGCATCCACGCCTTAGGGGTCTAACCCCTAGGGAGACGAACAGGTTGTCGGGCAGGAGCAGATAGCGGTGGATGATGTGGTTGGGTTGTTGAGGTCTTTCCAGTAGATGTCTGAGGCACTGATCAGCCATTTAGATAGAGAGGAGTCCAGGGCATCGGCACCCCCTGAGGGTCCACCGCACGCTCTGGTTGGTACTAGTAGCATTCACCGCGAACTCGAGAAGGTCAAATTTCTCAAGTTCTTTGGTGCCCCGGATAGCTTTTCCACCGAGGCATGGTTGGAGAATATGGTGATGTGCTTTTCACTTCGCAACTATACCTCCAACATGAAGGTCTAAATGGCAGTCTTTCAACTGAGGGGCAACGCTCTTCTATGGTGGAAGATGCTCCTGTTGTAACTGAACATGGTCGTCGAAGACATGTCATGGGAACTATTTAAGGAATGGTTCCATGAGAGGTACCTATCAGAGGAATTAATTAAGTTTCAGCTCAACGAGTTCAATGCCTTACGATAGGGAGATCGTATGGTGCCCGAGTACAAGGCCCATTATATGGAGATGCTTCGGTATGCTATGCATCTTAATACTAAGAAACTTAAGGTCAACAGGTTCATGTTCAGCCTAAATGGTACCATACGTGCAAATTTTAGGCTTTTGATGCCCCAGACCTTGCATGATGACATCCAGAAGGCTCTCATAGTAGAGGAGGAGCTTATCAGTGAGGGTCAGAGCAGGACTCCAGCGAGACCAGGGCAGGTGTCATCTGGTGCATAGCAGCATCAGACACCAGCCAGACATATGACAAGATATTGTGGCTTCCAGGGGGGATCCACTTTCACTACACCTCGGCGACCAGTGCCTCAGCAGCAGACACCTTATCGGGGACCATAGCATCATCAGTAGCGTCAACCACAATAGCAGTAGTTTAGGCCTGTTCAATAGAAAAGACCAGGATTCCAAGTTGATGGGTCATCATCGTCTACTTCGGGCATCAAGAGTACTGGAACGAAGAAAGGGTGTTGGACATGTGGGGAGCCACACTACTAGCGTGACTGCCCAGTGGAGAGGACTAGAGCATATGGATCAGTCGGACCCACTACCATGGGATATTTGGGTAAGGCCCATCAAATTCATGTGGCGGTGAATAACCACCAGTCAAAGCACCAATCGACTGTGCTTGATACGCCAGGTATCGTCACTGACCAGACCCTTAGTATTTTGATAAATCTCGGTGCTACCNAAAGGCAGTCAATCAAGATGAGTTTAGCTTTGTAGAGATGGATTTGGGAGCCAAACAGAAGGTTGGAGGAAAGGTTATGGGCTGTACCCATAACCTGGGAGCATTTGTCACCAGGGCCAACCTGTATGTCACGATATTGGAATCTTATGACATCGTGATTGGTATGGACTGGTTGGAATCGCATGAGGCGATACTCGACTGTAAGACGAAACGGTTGAGCTTATTCGATGATGAGGGACAAATACTCATGATTGTAGGATGGAACTAGGGAGTTTCCCTGAGGTTCATCTCTTCCTTGCAACTATGAAAGAGAATGCACAAGGGATGTAAGATTGATGTGATCCTTTCATTAAACGAGTAGGGAGTAGCGGAAGGTCTATAACACCTTCTGGTGGTGAGAGATTTTGTAGACATCTTTCCAGAGGAGTTTCTTGGGATGCCATCGGAGAGGGAATTGGAGTTTACCATAGACCTAAAACTGGGGAATGAACCAATAGAGAGAATGCCTTATCGTATCTCGACCCCAGACTTACAGTAGTTGAGAATGCAACTGAAGGAGTTGTTGGACCTGGGACTTATACATCCAAGTGTGTCACTGTGGGATGCACCTGTTATTTTCATATGAAAGAAGGATGGGTCATGGAGGCTTTACATTGGCTACCATCAAATGAACAAGGCAATGATCAAGAATCAGTATCCATTGTCGAGGATTAATAATCTATTCGATCAGATGAAGGGTGCGACAATGTTCTAAAAGATCGATTTGCGATCAGGGTATCACCAATTACAGATCAAGGAGGATGATGTCCCTAAGATCACTTTTAAGACAAGGTTTGTTCATTACGAGTTTAATGTTTTACCGTTTGGACTGACAAATGCCCCATGGGTGTTTATGAGTTTCATGAACGGGGTGTTCCGCGAGTACTTGGACAAGTTTGTCTAAGTATTCATAGATGATATTTTGATTTACTCTCGGACGATGGAGGAGCATGACGAGCACTTGCGCTTGGTACTACAGTGTCTGCAAGAGCACAAATTGTATGGGAAATTTTCCAAATTCTCATTTTATCAATCGAAGATTCACTACTTAGGGCATGTCATCTTCGACGAAGGTATCGTCGTGGATCCAGCAAAGATCGAGGCTATTATGGAATGGCATATGTCGATGAATGTCCTAGAAGTGTGTAGTTTCATGGTTTTAGTAGGATACTATTGACGGTTCGTCGACGGATTTTCGAAGATAGCAAATCCGATCACGGAATTGCAGAAGAAGAATAAGAAGTTTGTTTGGACCGAAAAATGCGCGGAGGAATTTTGAAGGCTGAAGGAGTTGTTGACAACGGAACCGATACTAAAGGTCCATGACATGGACACGGACTTCTTAGTATGCACTGACGCATCCAAGGAAATATTAGGCAGAGTCTTGATGCAAGACGATCGAGTGATCGCTTACATCTCGAGGAAACTGAGAAGGCATGAGGAGAACTATGCGACACATGATTTGGATTTGTTAGCCATTGTATATGCCTTGAAGGTTTGGAGACACTACCTTTTTGGATGAAAATTTGAACTAAAGACAGACCACTGTGGACTACAACACATCTTTACGCAAAGTGACCTGAACGCGCGACAATGGCGTTGGTCGGAATTTCTGAGCGAGTACGATTTTGAGATTTCTTACATAAAAGGAATAGTGAACCAAGTGGTAGATAAATTGAGTCGGAGACCACGCATCTTTTTGGTGTTTCCTCTTCAGACGAATCTACGTGAAAAGATTCTAACTTTACAGCATGACGATGACTGGTACAAAGAGGTCGATGATTTTATCGGACAAAACACAATGATGGTACCAAGATTTGAAGGATTTGCGTTTGAAGACGATGGATTATTGAGGTTTAAAAATTGGATTTACATACCACCGAACGACGAGTTGAGGAGCTTGATCCTAAACGAGGCTCATAGAGCAGTATACATGGCTCACCCGGGAGTCACGAAGATGAGGGCAAACCTTAAACCCTTATTCTTCTGGAAAGGAATGAAGACAGACATAGTCAACTATGTGGCCAGATGTCTAGAATTTCAACATGTAAAGTTCGAACATAGACATCCATAAGGATTACTATAGCCACACGTTATTCCAGAATCAAAATGGGAGGTTATTTTGATGGATTTTATTTTTGGATTGTCACTGACGGCAAGGAGACACGACTCGATTTTAATAGTAGTCGACACTCTAAGGAAGACTGGTCATTTTATTCCTGTGCGTACGATGTATCAGGCACCTGAAATAGCTAGAGTTTTCATCAGTGATATTGTGAGGCTACATGGCATGCCTAAGAGGATTATATATGATCGAGGATCGGCATTTACTTGATGATTTTGGACTAGTTTCCAAGAGGCCTTAGGAACCCAACTTAACTTTAGTACTGTGTATCACCCGGAGACTGACGGGAAAACCGAATGAATGAACCAGACCTTGGAGGACATGTTGTGCATGTACGTGATGGACCAACAAAAGTGTTGGGAATAATTCTTTCCACTGGTGGAACTCACTTATAACAACAGTTACCAAAGCACCATTAAGATGGTGCCTTTCGAGTTTCTTTATGGGCGACTGTGTCGGACGCCTTTGAGTTGGGATCAGCTTGAGGATAGGGTCCAAGTGGGACCAGAAGCGATCCAAGAAATGGAAGAGAAAATGAAAACAATAAGACAAAGGATTAAAGAAGCGTAAGATCGGCAAAAGAGTTATGTCGATGAGCACTGTGTCGACCGCAGTTACGAAGTTGGCGATTGAGTCTTATTGCGGATAAAATCGCATAAGAGTTAGATCAAGTTTGGAAAGGGAGCTAAAGTCTCTCCTAGGTTCATGGGACCTTTCGAGATTGTGGAGAGGAAGGGGCCCGTGGACTATTGACTAGCCTTGTCTAATTATTTGAGGCATATGCATGATGTTTTTCATGTATTTGTTTTGAGACATTATATTAGTGATCCTACACATGTTATTGACATGAGTTCCTTGCAGATATCAGACGAGGGGGCGCTCACGGCTGAGCCAATCCGCATCCTGGATCATCGCATTCGAAAACTGCGTCATTGAACAGTAGATCATCCAAAGGAAACCTATAGAAAATATGAGTAAATATGATGACAAAATCTTGAAGAGATTAATCTTCGTTCCTCCTAATATCTAGAATTTCTTCGCACAATTTATCATAATCACAATTTTCAAAAGCATGCAAAATTTCATGCATAAATTATTCTCATGTGTGAATAGAGGTGGTCGGAAAAGTATCACACCAACTCTTCACTCGGCATGCAAAAGTGAGATTGAACAACCTGCAAATGAAATTACCATTAGTAATATTGTGATAAAAACAAAATTTTCAGAATTGTAAAGCAAGTCCAAATGCAGAGATTTCACTCTCGCCATAAAATTTAAGTTGCAACAATAAATGTAAAATCTTTCTAGGAGGTTTGAGAGATACAGTACCAGAAAAACAGCTCCAGAAAGGGATATGGGATGGAGCCATTAGAAAATTTTAAAAAATCAAAATCAAAATGACTCCACATGATCAGTTTGTCATCTAACCCTCCTTCTAGCACCATTTCTATTGACAAGTCCAAATGGCATGTCAAGCAGGTAAGGGAAAACACCCAATCGTAGGTCCCAATTTGATCTACTCTCATTTGGGGTGGTGTTTCTGACATGTATATGATCCATGTTGTCGCTCATAATTAAAATAATAAAATGGGAAAGACAACAGACTCCCCCCCAAAGATTTCTAATTGATCCTAAGGATAATCTAACTAAAAGGAAACTAATATAATCCTAACTACTTCTAACCTATCCTACAAGAAAAACTAAAATTGTGAGTACGGCGAGAGATAATAACATTAGAATCAGAAATAATTCATGTATGCTAATGATATGTGATAGTAACAATGTTGCAAATACACAGACAATTAGTTGTACAATGAATCTATAACATTATTTATGTACCCATAAGGAAACATGTGACAACCTGAGCTTATAGAATATGTGAAGAAATAATTCAAACAACAGAATTCTATGCTACTCAAGAAAACAATAAATGCACAAAGAATAGTCTCATATAAATTCACCAAAGCCACAAATTCCCAAAATTCCTCTTGCTCTTTATTAACTTGGAAGTAATATTATTGTATTTCATTACAAAGGAAAAAATCCATCCTTACATCTAGCAAGTTGTCTTTTATAACTCAAGAGAGACCCTTTAGCTTTCATGGTTGTTTGTTTCATTTTTCCCCCAATTTTTTTTACATTTTGAAATTATTTCATATTTTCAAAAATGAATATGTAGGGGTTACAAACAAAAGTTGGAGTCTCTTGAGAATTTATTTTCTCCCTCATAAAGCTTATAAATGACATTCATAAAAAATGTTACCGACTTTTCAAACATTTGTATTTCTTCCTATTGGGGTCATCTTCTAAATTTCTTGAGTTGTTCTAGGTGTTTTTGGCCTTAGCCTACTGAATTATATCATATTGGATTCTCCTCCTCTATCTCATATTTCCATCGAGCTATTTATGGATTGATTTCATTGTCTGTAGCTTGATATATAGTTGTTTGAATTCTGCATAGCCGATTATTCAACTAAATTCGGGTTCCATCTATATTTTACATTTTTCGGCATATTGTTGTTCTCAATATTTTATAACTTGCCATCCCATCTTATTCTTATCTCTTCCATATTTCCATTGATCCCTCCTGGACCTGATTTCATTGCTCGTAGCCTCGGATATAGTTGTTTGAAGTTTGCATGGTCATTTCTTACCCCAAATCCTTGGTATACTCTTTCCTTCATTTTTTTATGTCTTCTATCACCTGTTTGTCCTAGATACCTCTATTGTTTCATTCATCTATCTGATACCTTCCCAACAAGGTATCATGGACCCAATTCCAACACATGTAGCTCAATTTATGCATGTTTAAAAAATGTTGCTCAG
>JASDQU010211658.1:3776-18665 GCA_032191745.1 Picea mariana | reverse complement strand
GGGCTTCAGAATTTGTTTTACTTCTGGGATATGACCTTTGGCTAAAGGTGAGGAATTTTGTGCTTCATTTCTCTTATTGTTGTTTGTTGCATATTTGGCAGGTTTCTATGCTCTGGAAGGATTATCAGGGACATCATACTTCCCTTCTTTCTTCTTAGACCTGAGATTATATCTATGGGGACTACTATTGGTGTCCTCCCCTTTACTCGGCTCATTTATTTGGCTGTCCATGAGGGACTCCTCATATGCAGATTGGGTCAAATGGGGGAACGAGTAGGTGTCTTCAAGACAATGGGTTTCAGTATCAATTTCTTCTTCCTCACCTTCTTCATTCAGAAACAAGATTATTTTGGAGGGGGGTTTAGATTCTCTGATCATCCCTATCTTTGTTTTGGGGCTCTCTTGGAAGTATCTGAGGGGTATTGTTTGGTCTTCTGAAGTTGCCTCTATTTTCAACATTTTGGGCACTCTTATAACTATGCTTCCCTTCAAATTTCATCTTCTCCATCTCTACAGAAATATATTTTACCATCTTGGTCAATTCATATACTTGAGGATGGGATGCAGAGGAACCGGAGGTTGAAGCTTCGGATCTTCCCCTTCCTCTATCTCTATCATCTTTATTTCTAAGTCTGTCAACTGCTAACACATTGGACTCTACTTCTAGGGATGCATATTTCATATGAGACAAGGAAGTATCTCTTCTTTTTCTTAACATGAGGCAAAAATCAAGGTCAAAAGCACTACCGTAAGTAATTTTAGCAGAGGCTTTTGTAGGCTTTATCTCTGCAGCGATCTTATTGTACATTTTGTTAAATCTTTTGGAGAAATCAGAGATAGACACTCCCTCTTTTCTCCTTAGGGACCCAAACTTTGTAATATAATACATAAAGTATTTTTTATCCCCCCATTGTGTCAAGAAGACATCATCTAAAGTCTCAATCCTAGCAATGGATCCAGGGGTTAATCCTCTAAAACATTTCCTAGCCTCACCATCAAGGCTCTGGAAAAAGACTCTCATCCATACATCCTTGTTTCCAATATTTAGATTGTCTGCATAAATGTAGAAGGTAAAAGGGTTCTCTTCACCAGTTATGTCTTCTTCTCCAGCGAATTTGGGCATGCATTTCAGGTAATATCCAACAGGGGGAGCATTCATTGGTTAGGTAGGATTAGAGGGGCATATCTTGTGGCCACTATGGCATCCATTATGTTCCTAGGGGGATTAGTGCCTTCCATAGGGGTGAGAGGTGGAGGAGAACCAAGAGGAGATGGAGCTTGAACAGGGGATATTGGGGGTGTGTTCTTGGGAAGAAAGGGAAACAACAGAGGATCCGAGGAAAAAGCTGCAGGGCTTGAGGGAACAAAGGTTTCCCTTTCTGCAAAATCAACAACTCTAATAGGAGGAGGAGTAGTGAAACTTGGAGAGGGGAAATCAATAGGAAAAATCCCAAAATTCAAACTTCTAGAAGCTCCAGAAGATGGTGTAATAGGAAAATGAGAAAAATCTATCGGAGTTGCTATAGGAGGATGGTGAAAATCATCAGAAATACCTAGTTCAGCTGCTAAAGTACCTTCTTGGAGGATCTTTCTTTGTCTGATAATTTTCTTTAGGTCCACTTCAGGGGTCTCTAAAGGCAGTTGTGGAGTCAACCTCCTGTGTCTGCCTTTGAAAGCCACAACTGAAACACTGGAGTCGTAACATTGGAGTCTCCAGGTTCACAATTTCAATATTCAATGTACTAAGTTTTGATGCACTTTCAGAACCAGTAAGGTTTGTCCTTCAATCCTAGGGAAAATATTAAATTCGTCCTTGGCAGCGGTGCCAGAAATTTTAGCACTAGAAGTCACCTCTAGATTACAGCAGAGGTAAGCCCAGTACCCATCAATTTTTTATGTCACAATGAATAAATTTCAGGGGGGTCTAATGGGCGCAGACTCAGGATAATATCGCTTTAACTTAAAAAACAGGGTTGGTATGCACAGGAAGATGATTTCTTGATCTAACTTTAGTTATTAAGTTGTAGTAAGGGTGAGTAGGATGAATAACTTGAGGATAAAATGTAGAGGTTTTCTATGGACATTTGGTCTTCCAACAACCTAAGGAAGAGAAACTCAGAAGACAAGATCCTCTTGGTTCATAGTTTCCGGGAACTAAATGAAATTATCACTGAACTGAAATCAAACACACATCACAATTCAATAACAACAACTCAACTAGATCATCCATGCCCGATTCATTTAGTGTTGGAGAGAAAAGACAATCACAATGGACTGATTAAAACTGGTCACGATGCCCTATGATCAAACCTACATCATAAAAACATAACTTCCCTCGATTGGATTATCCATGCCCGAGTGTTTTAACACAACTGTTATAGAGAGATGGAAGGAAACTGACTTACATAAAACAAGAAGTCTCAAATACAGATACATAACCATAAAACTAGAGTCTTCATTAAAACTTTACAAATCGGGAGCGTATCTCAACCATCGACCATGACAAAAAATCAAAATCAACTATTTATACTCAGAACAACTTGCTCCCACCCAGGGCGCACTCTGGTCATTTCATTCAAGGCTCTTCATATGCATTTTCTTCTATGAGTCTACACTTGCATCCTTCTATCAGATGCAAGATCTGATCGGTATGGGATTTGCAGAAACATCCATTGACAGGGGAACTTTGGGCTAGCAGTCTGCCTCCATGACTAGCTCTTCCATGCTTTCCATTTATGGGGTGAGACAAGGTTTCAACCACCTCCCCCATTTTAATTAAATACTTTCATCCGGATCGAGATGAGGCCTGACACCCATGAATTCTCCAGGTGGTGATCATGACTCCTCCGAGTCAATCCCAATGACTCAAGGCCATGCAGATCCTTTTATGTGAACAATACGGGCACTTTCGGCCTTTCGCGTAGCTCTTCTCCATCGCTCCATGCGACCTCGGGCCATGAACTCACGCTTATCCCATATGAAATTTCATGATTTCTCATTTCGGGAGTCTTCACTCCACTTGATTCCAAAAATCTCGATGTTCGAACTTGCAAAATGGCCCCATCCAGATTGGCGGGTGGACTTACTTTGAATTTGATGGCCACGATCATCTCCCCGAATAACCTTAGTCGCTAGTAGCCCAATAGGCGCATGCCTTCTTTATAGCCTGACTTCCCATATAATCATGGGTTGTGATCATGGGACCAAATACTAGGCATTTTGCGACTTGGTGTTTTGCGAGTCTATGTTGTGCTCCAAGCTAAAGCCTCTGGGTCGTGAAATCACGATTTCTCGGATCAGGTGCCACACATCCCCTTGAATCAAACGACCCAGTTGCATATCGACATTTCAAGACTTTGGGTCTTCGGAATTTCAGAACTCGGGAAGTCTTCGCATTCCTCACTTCAACTTTCCTGAAATGATTTTCTCCGTGGTTCGGATCCGGTACCATGCGTCCTGCTAGATTAGATAGTTCCTGCTGATTTCAGATTTCGGGGGTTTGGCTTTTTAAAAAATAACTTCAACAACATTTTGAACTCCCGATTTTCACCACTATTATCCGCCATCGATCTCTGAACTTTGAAATGCACATTCCTTGGTCAAACTGAACTTGCTCAGACGCTTGATTCGAGTCCATATCAGACCGCTCTAAGTGTTGTGTTTGTGCTTATGGTGGCAGTCCCTGAAAACAAATACTTGGATGATGGCAGAGGGCTCAGAAAAACAAAAGGATCAATGAGTGAGGTAGAGAGGGCAGTGATCGAACTTAGATAAAACATAAAATCTTAAAGATGATAATTCATAGGCAAGACAACAAGAAAAACAGGTCACTCAAATGAATGAAGGAAATAAGAAGAAAAAACTACAAGCCAAAAGGGACAATATTAAGATGGGTCTGTGAAAAGGAGAGAGACAGGGTAAAATTACAGACCTGGGTAGAAACCACAAACCTACAAGAATTTGACAAGCTCATGTGATAACAATACACTCTGGAGAAAATTTTCCCCATGTTACATCCTTGAGTCTGCATCGCTTATTCCTTTAAGTATGAACTCTCCTTATGTTCATCCCCTAAGGTCTCCCTACCATGTGAAGTAGGAACCCAATTAATAATAGAACTTGTGATCTTTCCTTGTGGAAGATTGAAGTGGTGAAGACCCAGGTGGAGGGACATAGTTCTCTATTTTGACGAGTTATTGATACAAAAGGTTCTCACCTATGTACTTACATTGCTTATATTAATAGCAATACTCTTTTCTCATCGAATTATATGTTGCAAGTGTTTATATTATTTTCCATGGGTAAATTTTCTATACATGTTGATGGACTGTGCTAGTTTATATGCTAACATTTCATACATTTTCCATATGTCTGTGTATCATGGATGTTAAGGACAAGTTCTAGGTATCAGGCATTGGATTCTGAACTCAACGGTGGTCTCCTACGAATGTCCGAAAGAGGTAGGATTCTAGCCGTTCTTTTGTTGGCATTTCCACTTATCTAGTATATTTGAGATTTGAGTTGATTTCTTGGTGTTGTTCTATCTGTTTTGGTCCTACCCCAAACCATATAGATTTATTCCTCGTAACATGTTGAACGACTTGATCAGTAAGGATGTTATGCAGTAAGAAAAACCCTCAAACTACCTTGATTTTCATGCAACAAGATGCCTAGAAAATCATTCCCACTTTCTTGTTGTACGACCTTTATGGATCCATACAGTATGACCTCCCACTCAACAATAAATTTTAGCAAATTATCACATAAATTTGTCTTGGGATTTGTGCCCATATTCTCTTGGAATCTATGCCAAATCTGTTGCATACACTTTCCTTTCATCTATCTCTCAAATATCTCTTGACTTGTCTTTCACACTACCCTCGACTTACTCTTATAATTGAAAATGATTTTTCACCTTCCCCATCCCTAAATCCGGTGACCTAGATCTAATCTTTCCTTTACAAGATCAAGGGATATGATTCATTCCCTCCAAAATAAATCACTTAAATTTACTAAAGTTATTTTCCACTTTATGACATAAAGTCACTTTAATAAAATATTAGAAGGTCAATTTTACAAAAAGTCACTTTAATAAAAGAGCCACTTTATACAACTTTATAAACTTCCTATTACAAAGTCAACTGCCTAGTAGTGCAAATTCAAGGTCACTTCCGCATACAAGAGAACATGTGAAGTACCTCCATAGCTATAAAAGCTAACACTCATAATGGGGATGTCAATGAAGCCTTGGATCTATTTTATCAAATGCAGAGAGAAAGCATAAAACCTGACTCAATAACAATGTTGTGCATGGTCCCAGAATGTGCCCATTTGGATCATATGCAAAGTGGTGATCAGATCTAGGGTTACCTCATTAAAAGTGGTTTTTGTTTTTTGGAAATATACAAAATTGGGTTAAGAAAGATGTTGCAATTTTCTTTGAACTTGGAATCTCTTGTCTTTTAAAAACAAGGTTAGCATTCACTGAGACTCCAGACTGGCATGCTTCTAAGTTTGATTTGAAGGCATACTTATAAGCCTATGAATAGGAAATATCCATTTCCAAGAACAACATCAAACAAAGAGATCTGATTGAAGCTATCCACACCTAACCCAATAAACTGAATCAATGCGATAAATAAAAATGTAGAGGCATTCAATGTTGGAATTTTATGCTGATCTACAATTATTTATGACTTTCAAAAGACATAAAATATATACACGTTTTGGTTGGTGATTCATTTAGAAATGCATTCATGTCTTCTACAATGGCCTTATTTTAAATGTTTCTTCAAATGAATGACGTGAAAAAACTCAAATAGGAAATAATAGTATAGTAATAATATATATTTGACAAGTTTGTTGAGCTAACCAAATTTGCAAAATATATGGAACTCAAAGTTTTATTGAAATTTTTATAGGTGGTAGATGCCTAGAAGTTGAAAAAATGGTTTTTGGTGACAGAGGGCATTGTAAGGATGTTATCTATCCATGCTATGAAGGGAATGATTTCTTTTTATCATCATCTTCAAATGGTAAGTATGGGAATGTGGATATGGTTATGAATATGGCTTACAATGGGGAATAGGCCACGCAAAGGACAATTTTCCTTAATGGGTTCTCTTACTAATCTATTGGGTTTTCTCTTCAACAAAACATCTGGGCATGGTGAGTTTCAAATTTTTCATTAGTGTTATTGATATGGGTTTATTGACCTTTAGTAACTAGAGATTTGTCATTTTCCCCACATGGTATAATTCACATTATTTGAAATATCATTCTATTTATTTCCATTCTAGAATCCATGTGCCTCTTGATTATTTTGTATCTACATAATTCAATTAACTAATAGCATTGTGTGTGTCTATATGCACTAGAATAAACCCATCTAAACCCAAGTCTTATAGAAATATTGAAGTTGTATAACTCAAGTTCCATTTTTTGATATCTGAGCTATTTGTGTAGACTCGAGATATGAAACCTTGAGACCATATCAAACCTATGTTTTGATAGGTTTGTGCTACTATCCATATTAAATGCAATGCACCATCACACAACCCCACTCACAAGAGTTGATGGATCAACTCCATGCCCATTTGGGCTATAGATTGCACCTTGATTCTCTCTTTGTAACTAGTGTCCATATTGAAAGCATCATCTAGTTTCATTGCACCTTTACATAGCCACACACAGAGTTGATGAATCATTCGTAACTGCACCCGAGCTGTAAAATGCACGTTGCTTGTCTTTGTGCACATTCCCACATACTAAAATTTAAAGGGTAGTGGAAAAAATACATAAATGATGGTTCTCTTCATTATATAAGTAACCGTTGCACTCAATATCTTCCTCATAAGTTCTGGACTCTTGATAACCTAGCATAGTTCATATGAATCAATTCTCATAATATCCTGTTCAATTCCTTTTTGATTTTGAGCTAAGAAAACTCTAGGGACCAATGTTCTCACTGTAGTTTGGGAGGTCTGAATGAGGTTTCTTAAAATTTTTCCATTACTATGGTCTAGCCACTTATGAATTTTCCATATTATGTTTTAGCTTCTTACAATTTCACACATGATGGTCCTGTTGACAAGGGGTACTCTACATATCAACCTCCCCAAAAGGATCAACAAAGCTTGAAAATGGCAGAAAAAATAAATCAGATTTGAATTCTCTTAATGGATGGTTAACAATGAATAGATGATTTAACTTCTCTTAATGAACATTTATATATAAATATTACAATGTTGTTTAGGATTATTAATAATATGCACATATAACTCTGTTTGTATATGTAAGAGTGTTTAATAGGTGAACCAAAACTGAGTTGGGATATATACATGTGTCATATATATAGAGAGGAATGAATTTGATCATGAGCAAGAGATATGAATGAGGACAACATGCAATATATTTACAAGATTCATTACAAATTGTTTGACAAGGGTCTAATTCATAACACTGCTAGAAATTAATCTCTGGGTAAATGGAGTCAGAGGGATATCAAGATAAAAAATGATGTCATTGTCCAGATGCATATAATTCCATTGCACATGCAAGACAATACAGTTGAAGAATATTAATATCATTTTTCCTTGGTAGTGATATAAAATAAAATTGGATTATGATGGTCATTGTCTATAGTATTCGTTCTTTTAAAACTTGTTTTTCAGGTCAGGGATGTGCTCTGATAAATGAGAAGCCAACAATTTTAAATTTTATTGGGCACATATGTTCAAGTATATGAGTTTAGTTTCACCTCACTTATGAGTTCAACCATGCATGGATATCGTATGTCTCCACAAGGTTTGAACCTATGACTAGCTCTAGGATGTTCACAAGGTTTCAAGGTACTCACGTTGAACTTTCCCAACATATATCTTTCCTATTTCATACTTTACTAAGATTGTTTGTTTGACATTAATAAAATTATCTTATCTTATTTTATTTGGATGCACCAACATTAGTTTTTCTATTTTGGGAGAATGATATGGATTTATGAGTGGAACGAAATGAATAATAGACTGAATACAATGAACAAAAACAGATATCCAGTGAACAATAACTTCTATCGAATAAATAAAATTGGTTGAAATCGTAAAACTGCAAAACTGAAAACAACTTGCTCAAACGGTGGTAGCTATCTCTCAGAAGAGATGAGGTTGCTACACACATATCTATGAGAAGAATGAATACAATGAGACTCCAGAGGAATTTTTAACATTACTCATGAATGACAAAACCCTAGACATCCAAAAATCTAACCCTAGGAGACGAAATTCCAAATGTTATGTGGGCCTCGATTGGTAAGTTGGTACCTCAACTTCCTAGGGTCATAACTTTTTCATAGGACCTCCATTTTAGGTGTGTGATGGACCCCATCACTTCACTTTATTATTTAAATAATTTCTTCTTTGCAACCATTTTGACTACTTTGACCTTTTGGGGCTTCTAGATGACTCATGAGGGTTCTCCAACTTCACACGTCCATAACTCTCTAACCGCGAGGAGTTATGTGACATTCCACATAACACCGGAAATGGAATGACATGTACTATCCATATAGAATATTATTACCTTCAAACATATTAAAAATCATACCATTATACATCAAAGGAACTTGGGTCCATTACCCAAACCTTTGTGCTACCAAAGTTCACTACCAGACTTTCTTCAGGGGTTGACATCAATGAAAACCAAACCAAATAATCAACATTCAAACTTTCCAAGTCTTATTTCATTCCTCACAATGTTCAAGGTAATTTTCCCTTCAAATCATATCATCTGAGGTACTACCAGTTTTTTCATGTGTTAGTACATAATCATGTAATCCGGCATCTCACATCACTTTCCTGTGTCAGTTTTGTGTCGATGATGGGGGATACATCAAGGCCCTCCTTCAATGAGTATTTTCCTGTTGAATTTATCACACCATACATGAATTAGACTTAGAAACAAATTATTACCATGGAACCTGCATTTCTTAATGGCAGGGCCCCTCGCTTTCGACAATAGGCTTACACCATTGACCTCTGATCAGATGATTCCACGAATGTTTGACCTCATCTCATTTTTTCACATTTTCTAGAATGTACTAAAGGTACCTTGGAAATAATTTTCATCATTGGTGATTTCCCTCGCACTTGTTAACAATATACCTCAATGACCAGTAATCAAGTAGTTTTTACCATGTTCCACATCAAGTAATCTATTCACACGGATATATTCGTACTATTTTGGAATCAGGACGAAGACCCTGGGTTGGGTGCTCACTTTGCTATGTGATTTTCCCAAGCTATGATGGAGATCATTTGAGCATGTAAAAGTTTCTAGTATAATCTCCATGCTAGAAATATTACTAGTAAATATATTGTCACATAGATCCACATTATATTGATCCATGGCTATGTTTTGTCTTCTCATATCTCCATCGTGTATTTTTCATGGCTGCGATTAGTTCATTTCATGGAGGTATGGATTCACATTGTATCTATGGTGGCCATATCCTTAGTCAATATTCTCATGGATCCATAGTGTATTGGTCAACATACATGCTTTGAGTCAACTCGTATTCCGAGCATAGGTAAGACTGCCTCAGGAATGAAATATATATTTATATTGTTTGATGGTTGTTTGCAGCTTCTTCCAGGTTCTCCTACTCTGACACCCTTTCATTGAATAATTTGTAAAGTGTCTTGACCATCAATTTCTATTCTAACCTCACACTTTAGGGGGCATATGTTACACATAAAAATTCCACACTTAAGTGTTGCAAGTGTCGCAAAGTGTTGTATGCACCTAACTAAATGTCCCATGCACTTTGTCAAGTGTCGTATGCATATTAATAAGCTTCACATGCATGTTTCCAAGTTTCAAAACTCGTTGACACCATGAAAGACATTTTCCATCATCCCTAAGTCATATTGGAGGAAGAAACCCATCAATTCAAGGCCAGAAACATGCTTTTCACTTGGAAATTCAACCATTTTTTAGCATTTATGAAGGGTGGTGCCCCCTTGGCCATGATGGGGGAGAGCCACTTCATAGGGTGGTTCCCTCTTGGGCTTATTTAGGGAGTGAAATTGGTTCTCTGTCTCTAACTCAAGGGGAGCTCCAGTTTGGTTCGAGGAAAATATGGTGAATCTCACCTTTTCTTAAGGGACAAATCTAAAGAGATGAGGTTGTTTTGGGTCGAATCCTATCCTATGGAACTATATTAGGATCAAATCCCAACTCATGGAGCAATATCCTCAACCACTTCCATTATTATCTCATGGTGGTTGAGCCTCCCAATCCTATATATTTAGAGCATTTCCATGGTGAAAGGAGAAAGTTTTCAGGTGTCAAACGTTTGATCTTGAGATAGGGAAATCCATTGAAGCATGAAAATTTCAATCTCAAGACTTTCATGCAAGGGATGGAGGAGGAGAGATGGGAGAATATTGTGACGAAATCAACTTGATTTGTAAGTACCTTCTTTTCGATTTCAATTTAATATTAACTTGGTCTATTCCTTTCATTATGTTGTTTATGATAATGTTTATGCTTAAGTCAAATCGGATTTCAATAGATTTGGATTTTATCTAATGACATCTAGTATCAGTAGGAAAGTTTTATTACCTCTTGTTTTTCATCTCTCTTTGGTTGTTGAAGGAATTGGAACAACGAAGATAAAGGATGAAGCAACGAGGACAAACTTTGGGAAAGAGGTGTGTCTTCCTCTTTCTATCTATAGGTTAATGAACTAGATATAGAAGGAAGTAGCAACCATTTTTTACTTCCTTATTTGTACAAAAGAAGGGGTCTTGGTCCAAAGGGGATCTTAACCTATCCACAGGGTGAGATTTCTCATAACACCAATCAAGGGCACCTACCAAAATGTGGATTTGGAGTTTGTCTTATATATCAACCAAAACCATTACATTTACATCAGCTCTCTATGGAGGAACAAACAATAGAGAAAAACTAATAGCGTTATGGAAACTCTTAGAGACAACAAAACAAAAGGATATTCAGAAATTTTAGGTGTTGGGTGATTCAAAACAAGTTATAGAATGGGCCCAGGGAAAATTGTCCATTCAAAATACCAGCTTGACCACAGTCATGAGAGAGATTCAACAAGATTTGCAGTCCTTTGAATGGTTGTCTTTCCACCACATTATGAAAGAGATTAACATAATTTCAGATGATATCTCAAAAGAAGATCTGCAACTCCAAAATGGTTCCCTTGGTTTCTATCAATATTTTGATGGAACAGAGATCGAGGCCATGGAACTCCGCTTCTGAAGGAGGATCTATGTAAATTTCCAAGTCAAGTCTGTAAATATTTTCTAAGACAACACAATCCTTATGTTTCATGTTTTGTTTTATAATATAGTAGGAAAGTGTAATAGACAAAAGGAGGCATGAGAAACAAGGGTCAAAGGTTTTGAAGTGTGTCTACACAAGATTTTTTGAACGATATGTAACATGTATATTCAGATTGAATATGAATTCTTTATTTCTACGAGATTTTTTTTTATGAAACTATAGTTATCCATACAATTAAAATGAAAATGAATAACTATAGTCATCCATTATAATTAAAATGAAAATGAATAATTAAATGTGATAGTTTTTTCACCTTGAAAAAAAAATCAAAATTAATTAAATTATATAATCATCCAGTTAACATTAAAATTATTGTTTAATAAAATTTAATCAATTTGATATTAGTTCGAGGTATGGGAACATGTAACTATGCATAATTTTAAATTATATTGATTCGACGTATGGGAATGTGTAATTATGTATAATTTTAAAGTTAAGATTGGGTGGAAATCATGTTTGATTAAACACTTTCCATGTCCATGAAAATTCTATTTAAAATCCTCAAGCCTACTTGTATTGATCCTAAATGTATATCTCTTGAACCTATTGATCTCTCCCCCCCTACACATGAGGTTAATATTCACACTTCATTGTGATGAAAAGTTTTTGTGGAATCATTGTTTTTTTTTTGCTAGTGTGTTTGTTACTTGTTGGATTTTCTTGTGGTCTAAGAAACCATGACCCAAGGGCATCTAAGTCACCAAAATAAGCCACACCAACCCTTAACATGGATGGAGTTTTTTGGTGTCTCCTTAGAACTATCACAAATTTCAAACCTTGGTTGTCTCCCTAGTCACCTAGGTTGGGCCATGCCACATAATAGTTTTCCTATGATACCATTAATTACTTAATATTCCCCGCATATGCAACAAATATGTAATTCTAATAACACACAATTAATGCTTAAATATGTAAAACCAATCATAACGAAATTAACATAAAAATATACATTATTCGACATGTAAATAAATATAATTGAAACTTATATTTTAATCAGAAACACTGACTAACTACAGACCTCAGACATTCCTCTCAGTGGTAGACTCTATTGTTCATAAACACTCAATAGTAGGTCACCCCCGAGCTAGGGCTATGAATCCACCAGGGAAAAGGATTCTTAAGATAAACTAAGGTCTAAAAGATAACACAACAAATATCAGGCTTAGGTTCCAAGTCCAAGAAGAGTTCCCAACTCAAAGCCTCCCATTCCCCATAGCCCGTTCCACCCTAGGAAGTGTACCCCTTCTATGCTCAATAGTCCTTTGACTGTCCCACTTCCCTTCTAGGGCTTCAATAACCGAGCGACTAGAAATTCTCAGATCTCTGTAGAATATGGAACACAAGGTTTCTCAAAGAGTTCAATACTCACCATCCCAATACACAAGGATACTATCTCCAACAATTCTCTAACCCAAGGAGAATGTTTCACATGCTTGACAACCTTCTTCTTCAATCCACACTAGTAACTTTGGGTCATTTTTCAATGACCCTTTTGACGTAATTTTGATGTGATGTTTTTGGTATCACAAAAAACATTGGCCCCTCCAAACATCATTTCTAGTACCTTGTCACTTCCAACAAATGTGCTTGTGTCACACTTACGGTGTTTCTTACGAAAACATGTCATCCAAGGCTCAATTTTACAGTGATGAAAATTGTCATCACACTTCGGTTACATGTCCTCTTACTTCCAACGACAACGTATGGTTTACGTGTTGTCGCCACTACAACGAAAAATTTCATCGCAATAGAGACAATCTAAATTATTATGACGATACCATAAATGTTTTTAGACCTTAAACTACGATGGAAGGTGTCGTCATAATGTCGATGCCATAAACTATTCATCAACGTGTTTTCCATATTTGTGACGTTTTGGATCATTAGAAGGGAATCCAAAGTTCGATGCCATAAGTGTATTAGTGCATATCAAGTGAGACGAAAGGGTTGTCGAAATACTTACACACTGTAAGTATTTAAAAAAATAAATATAAATGTGTATCCCTTACCACTGAAGTCTAGTTAATATTGCATGATTCGTGTCCTATCAACTCTGTTGCATCAGCCATTAAATTTTTTCTAAACCACTTAACACTTTTTCTTGAACTATTACTATTTCCAACCATAATAAGTGAAAACCCAACTATAATTCATTCAACTTTATGAATTTTAGTAAACATGTTGGGATCTTATCCTTCTGTACTAATTTATATGCTTGTGAAATGGATCTGACTCATTCGTAAACCTTTAATTTGAATATATATTTCCATGCATCCTTTTTTTCCAATTGAATCACACTAATAATGTCTAAGGTTCCTCTTCGCTCTTATTTTGGGTAATTATAGTGCATGCCAATTTGTACTAATTCTTTGCAAGAACTTCTTTGGGTTAGCTATTGATATTTTTACATTGTGAAGATTTAATCGTTTGGGAAAATATTTTATCTTTATTTTTACATGATCAAAGGATTTATGTTTTATCATCTCCAAAGATCACATCTACAACATATCACTAGAGTATCCTTGGTAGTTTGCGGATGTGCTTAAATTGGTGACAATAGTTCATGCTAGTATTGTTCATTTTGTGAATTGGGAGATGGATTGGTTTTCTGGTACCACTGATATATCCTATTAATATTCTCCTTTGATTGCAACCCATAATGTTTGGAAGATAATTAGGTTCCAAAGTAGGAATTATGATAGATTGATGGTTTTTGGGTCACCTACTCTGATACAATGTTCAACATCAAGAAATTTAAATTTAAAGCCTCTTTAAAGGACAATTTTTCCATCAATAGATTATTTTTATTGAATTATAGTTGATACAATGGCCATTTCTGTAGTTTTGGGATGAAGATAAAGATACATATTTGACTTTCATTGAGTGATCAACTTGCTACAACCATGAGTCATCATGGTTTATGCACTCATAATACTATTCTCTGGAGGACTTTTACAAAACACAATTTGGTTTATTTTGGATAAGGAAAATTGGATTTGTGTGATCAAATATTGATTGTGTGATGTCTGAATACCAGTGTGATGAAGGTTTTTTGGCATCATCTTAAACCAAACCTAGTTTGGATGGTGTTGGTGCCCATAAAAATCCTTCAATTTCTTAGGTGAACACCTACAAGAGAAAATCAAGTTTTTCCAACATCTATTGTTGTGAATAATAAGAAAGATATGATTAAACATAAAAGGACAATTCACAAAAGTCTTGTCTATTTCAGTGTGATGTAAAAAATCCTAGCATTTTCCTTGATGGAAAATGGTCTCCCAACCACCTTATTCTTCTCATAGTTGCAAGGAAAAAATTTAAAGTGCTAGCAGTTCAAAATTATTTTTAGTAGTTAACAATGTAGTTGTAGTGGTTGGGGCCCTACATGGAACCTCTTATGGGTTCTATTGTGGTTATGCATCAAGGTTATGTTAAGATTCAAACTCTTCAATCCCTTTATCAACACAACCACAATCATTCAGTGACATGGTCAAGTAGTGTGAAGGATCTTCTCAGCCT
>JASDQU010211656.1:0-18632 GCA_032191745.1 Picea mariana | reverse complement strand
ATGCATGTTGACTTGTTGTTGTTGATGTTACTCCTCTTGTCGTCGTCATCTTTAATTCACATACAAATCGACTTAGGCACATACATATAGATAAAATGATTTGAAATTATAAAACACACACATATATAAATAATTTGTATTTAAAAAAACTAAAATTAATTTGTGATTGCAAAAAGATTGTGGAAAAGTAACTAGTGTGTGAAAAATAGTAACTACACACAGCCATTGATGCATTATGTCAGTAATGAAGCACTGTTATGTGGTGAATTTAGTACAAAGCACTGGTGCTCCAAAATTATTGGAGCAACGATAAGTATTTAGTGGTGCATTGTGTTATATAATGCATCGAGAACAAAGTGTTCCACAATACACACTGCTATGCCATTTTGAATTTTTTTTGTGCTAAAGGGTGTGTTTGGTTATACATAATGCACCAGTGCTTAATTGGAATTGGAGCATCATATGTTACATAATAAATGTTTGGCATGGTGCCAGGTTGTGAACAATA
Organism: Picea mariana; assembly: GCA_032191745.1. Classification (NCBI taxonomy): domain Eukaryota; kingdom Viridiplantae; phylum Streptophyta; class Pinopsida; order Pinales; family Pinaceae; genus Picea; species Picea mariana. The sequence continues at coordinate 18,124 of JASDQU010211656.1, read as the reverse complement.
CTAATGCATTTAATATACTTGGACACATAGATAATGAGGCATCCCATAAGTCACATCGATATGCTAAATATTTAAATATTCATCCAGTGCCATGCTGATTACAACTCTAGTGAATTTGGTAGACCTACGTGCACCACTAACTTATATTTTTTGTTGCAAATTAGGTAGTGTGATGTGTTAATGTGAAGGTATCGATGCTCCTGTCATCTTGGAGCACCGACATTTTTCTTAGCGATGTGTTGTGTTTATTAACGTATTGATAATAGAGCATCTACGAAGACACACCTCTATGAGAATTCGTTAAATATTTGTTCCGATGAGGTTATGTGTTTATAACACCAATGCAGTTTGTAACATTCCCACTATAATCCTCAATTTAATTAATGCATAATGTAGATGTGAATGTGCCTATGGCCAAGCAATGTAATATGCAAATTGTATTTTTTGATTTTATTAAATATAATTTGATGTGAGCTACTAGAAATACAGATATATATGGGGGCTTATTTATCCACAAGAGAGGGGAATTTCTAGGAGTGTCTAAGACGGGTCCAAGGAGGAAATTAATTGTGGGTATTAATCCAAACCTGGATTTCTGAATTTTATTAACATTTGAACAACCTTCAATTTTATGGTTAAGTGTATGAGAGCCCAATCATTGAATACCTATCAGGGGGTGGGTGTATAAGTCACATCCCATATTTATTGGAAGCATGAGGCTGCAGTACAATCAACATTGGGTAGAGTGAGAATTCAACTATCATGGGAAAATAGAGGAAATTTGTATGGGAAAGAATAACCATATTTTCACATTCTGTTTTTAATGAACAACAAGCAGGGAGCAAGGAACAAGAGCATTGGATCTAGACCAAGAAGGTTGGGTGAATTTCTAGAGCATGGTGGAGAATTCAAGAGCTAAATATTAAAGAGCCAATTTGTCAGGCCTGAAGAGTGAACTCGTGTGAGAGTTTCACTGTGACAACTGTTGGCTCGCCAATTTGACACCTTTTACATCATCAATTGGTCTCCTTTTTGATCATTCTACCATATCCCTGCACCAGTTTATTATGCTTATTACCACATTTACCCATACTTATGAAGTTAATTTTATTAACAAGATTAATGTTGTTAATAATTATAATTTCCTTTGTTTTTAATGATTTAGAAAGGATTTGGATTAATCTTGTCGATGAAGATTTTTTACAGTTCAGTTCCTATACCTAGTGTTTAGTTCCTGCACCTGACTTCCATGGTTAGCATATGTGCACACACCCAAATGTAAAATGGTCACAAGGGTTTTGAATATCTATATTCCATCATGGTTTGTGTCCATTGGTTCACTTTGAGGTCATATATGACAACCTCCAGGTCATGGTCAACATTTTTGTCAAATTTGGCAACAATTTTTAGACAAGAATATTTAAATGATTTCCGCCCTGATGGAGATGCATTTGGAAAATGTAGAACATGGGTTTTGTGCATAACACACTCATTCAATTGACTAGAGAGAGATTTTATAAAATAGTGAAGTATTTGGGAGATAAGGGCACATTTCTAAACTGGGTTTGCTTAGTTTTGATGTTATGACCATCTTCTCCAATGTTCAAAACAAACATATGCACCCAACCATCAAAAGGGATCGAATCAATCCATTCTTAGCTCTTTCATGTTATATATAATGATTTATTATAAGATATGTGGTTATATTTGTAATCAAGATCCACTAAAATGAGAAAACCAATATCTTGTAAGTTATGATTTGAGGGAAATAGTTCTGATCCACTCCATTACTCTTCTATGTATTTATACAACCACAGAATAGAGGAGAGGACACGATTGATGATTGTTGTAAGAGGGAGTGGAATTCATTCTTGGATATTTGTAATCTCCGATTTCAGTCCATAATAATCAATTGCTAATATTCTATTCCTGTGCTTGACGTGCTCACTTAGTTTGAAAGTTTTCCTATAGTGTGTGCTAGGTTTGTTAAGGCCCCCATTCCTCGACATGTGTTGTGTTTATTTATTTTCAATTAGCTAGTATATTTGATTTCCATTTCCAGATTTGTTAAGTGCCTTATGCTTATCAATATTTTTATTTAGCTAAAAACATAGATGCAATTGCTCAGAACCAAATATCATTATTGTAATTACATTCGTTTGGAAGTATAAAAACACTTGGACTTATTTAGTGAAAGATTGTACTCGAAGCTGGTTAAGTGTAAATGAAATTCATGGTGAATGGTTGGCATATGCCTCTATGTTTCTTGCAAATTTCTATTGATTAATTGGGTTGGTTTTCATTGATGTCAACCCTTGAACAAAGTTCGATAGCGAATTCTGGTAGCACAAAGGTTTGGGTAATGGACCCAAGTTTGTTTGATGGATAATGGTATGATTTTTGATATATTTGCAGGTAAGACTATTCTATATGGATATTACATGTCATGCCATTTCCGGTGGTATGTGGAACGTCACATAACTCCTCACGGTTAGAGAGTTATGATCGTGTGAAGTTGGAGAACCCTCATGAGTAATATAGAAGCCCCAAAAGGTAAAAGTAGTCAAAGTGGTTGCAAAGAAGAAATTATTTAAATAATAAAGAGAAGTGATGAGTGTAGTATAAGTCAAAGTGGATACAAAAGAAATTATTTAAATAATAAAGTTAATGGAGAAATTATTAAGTGGACAAGTGGTTAGAAGTGGGTTAGCCCTAAAATAAGGAAAGTGGGTTAAGATGGTTAGAAGGTAATTTAAATAATAAAGTGAAGTGATGAGTGTACTATAAATCAAAGTGGATAAAAAATAAATTATTTAAATGATAAATTTCATCGAGAAATTACTAAGTGGACAAGTGGTTAGAAGTGGGTTAGCCCTAAAATAAGGAAAGTGGGTTAAGATGGTTAGAAGGTAACCCCTTGAGGAAGCTACATGAAAGTATAAATAAGAGGCAAGGCTCTCTCATTTTAATCACAATTGAGGATATTGAATATCTACAAGTGACCGAGGTAACCAAAGGATATCTAATCTGAATTTCAGAGGAAAGGTGAAGTAAACAAGGTCGAAATTCAAGGGAGGATAAATTCTTTTGATGATGCTTTCTAAGGTATGTTATTTACATGTCATCTCACCATTTTCACATTAAAGTTTTTTCTAGAATGGTTCAGACTGTGAAATTGGGAGGCCATTGAGGAAAAATATCCAAGTAGCTGTGATAAAATTTCCAGCTTGTGGGTCATTGTATTTTTGGAGTTACACTCCGTGGAAAATAGGGTTTGTGGCTAGTCCTAAAACTAGTCTAAAACAAGTGTTTCGGGTAAAAACGTCATAACTTCTTCATAACAGATCCAAAAATAGTAAGACAAAATGTATTGGTTAGAGTACAATTTGCAATATTATTTATACCATTTTAATATCCATACAACAAATATTCTGTGTGGGGAACACTATACGAGTTCACTCTCTAGAATAAGCCATAATTCAACAAGGTATGCCATTTTTTCTATAACTCCTCTTTCTGAGAGGTTCCAAGTAGTGAAACCTGGAGGAATTGCATTAAAGACACTAAAGAACATTGTGTAATATTTTTGGATCTTTGTTCATTACAGGTACATAGTTATGATTATTTCAATTTAGGGTTGTTGACTAATCCANGATAGTCTCTTGTTGTTAAAGTTAATGAAGGTTTGCAGGTATGTAATCATATACACCAGGTCTATTACAAAGTTACAAATTTGTTTTGCATGATGAAATTGATGAGGGATTTTGGTTGAGGTACATGTTGGGTACATGGTTGAGACAAGTAGTTGATGAGTTGGAACATACCTGAGGTGTATAGTTGATGATGTTGGTACATATTGATGATTCATAGTTTATGTGTATTCGATGCATTACTGGTACATATTTGGTGCATGGCTGATGCACTCATTGATGATATAGGTTGAGGTACAGGTTGGTGCATGGTTGATGCACTTGTTTATGGTACATGTCGATTATAGGTTGTTTGGATAGGTTATTGTGACACGTTATTTGTATAGGTTTGGTGCATGGCTGATGCAATTGATTATGGTACAGGTTGAGGTACAGATTGATGTATGGTACATGTTGGCACATGTTATTGTTACATTTTGTTACATGTTGATGAAAGGTTGATTGGTACAAGTTTACAATAATATATCTCACAGTGATAGTGTGACAGTGGTTCCATCATTCTACTTCTACGACAGGGCGGTTGGACGGGGCAAGGAGAGGTGGTTATAGCCACCTTTCAATTGTAGCTGGAGAACATAGTGGGTTGTATCCTCCTTCTGGTTGTAGCCATAGAATTAAGGAGTTGGAGCTTCTCTGAGGTTGTATCCTGAGAAACTAGGGGGTTGTAGCCTCCTTCTGGTTATAGCCAGAGAATTGGGGAGTTGGAGCTTCCTTTAGGTTGTAGCCTGAGAAACTTGGGGGTTGGAGCCTCCTTCCAGTTGCAGCTGGAAAAAAAGGAAGTTGGTGCTTCCAATGGATGTAATTCTTAAAGACATATAAGAAAAAACATTATGTGGTTTTCTACCACTTTGGATTTCCACGTAAAAACACTGGTGTACTGTGTATGTGTATGGTTTCTCATTTGTTCATTGTTTATTTACTCTGCAACTATTGGATGATAATGCTACATTGATATAACACTTTCATTTTGTGGTTAAAAAATATTATTTCTCTATTACTGATTTGACCCTCCTCTCAGTAATCCAACAATTGGTACCCGAGTCGGTTCCTTCAAGAATCAGTTTAACCACTGAAAGGTAGATCATGGAGAGAAACAACATGTATAAACATGGAATACCACAGTTTGATGATCAAAAGTATGCATTCTAGAGCAAAAGGATGAAAACATATATACATGCACATGGATTTGAAATTTGGCAATCTATAGTAGATGGATACAAAGAACCAACAGTTCCACTAACAAGTGAAAGAGAAATAAAAATCAGTCAAAATAATTCCAAAGCCACAAATGCACTTTTGAATGGTCTTCGTGAATTGGTATACACCAAAGTTATGCATTATAAATACGCTAAATATATTTGGGACAAAATTCAAAATATTTATGAAGGAGATTCAAAAGTCAAAGCAACAAAGCTTCAAACTTACAGAGGTCAGTTCGAACAACTAAAGATGAAGGAAGATGAGAATATTGTAGCTTACTTCTTACAAGTTGATGAAATAGTAAATGCAATCATAGGATTGGGAGAATAAATTAAAGAAACTTTAATTGTTCAAAAGGTACTAAGATCTCTTTCTATGAGATTTGATCCTAAGATATTAGCACTAGAAGAAAGAGCAGATCTAGAATCAATAAGCATGGACGAACTACATGGAATATTCACAACATATGAAATGAGAACTGAACATGAAAATCTAGATATAAAAGAAGCATCTTTCAAAGCATCCAAAAGGTCAAAGAAAAAGGGAAAGAAAAAATAAAAAGAACATAGCAGCAACAGTAACATCTCGGAAGATGATGAAGAAATGGTCAATTTTGTCAAGAGATTGAACAAGGGAACCAACGACAAATATAAAGGTAAGATTCCATTGATTTTTTTTAATTGTGATGGTATTGGTCATTTTTATAACAAATGCACTCATAAGAAAAATAAGGGGAATGATGAAGATTACTCAAATAACAAACAAACATATAAAGGCAAAGGAACCACAAAGAATGTTTTCAAGAAAATCTTATGCACCAAAGAAGACATCTCCTCATCAGATGAAGATGAAGTTAGTGAGAGTGAGACAAAAAGAGTTCTATTCATGGAAGTAGAAGACTTTGATAGAGAAGACACTGAAGAAGAATATGAAGAGGCAAAAGTTGACTACCGATAATAATTGTTGACTGCCATAGAAGTTATAAGAAGAGAAAAGAGGAAAAATAAGAAGCTACAAGCATAACTAGACAAGAAGGAAGACACTCAAGAACTAGAGAAGATAATAATGGGATTGAAGGTTAAAATAGAAGAATATAAAAGAATTGAAGAAGAACTCAAAGAACAATTAGAAGAAAGAGACATGATCATTGGAAATTTGGAAGAAAAGATTTTCACATTGAGATAGGATCTTCAAAAGAAAAATATGCAAAACAACTCAAAAGTTTTGGATGACATTATCAACAATCAATGGGATAATCATGACAAGTTAAAACTTGGATACAATCATACAGAAAAAGGATCAAGCTCCAGAGCAACAAAACAAGAAACATGTTAAAAAGGTTATGCAGAAATAATCAAAGGGGATAGGAATACCTACAAGGAACATTACAGGGACACTCCTCCACCGAGAAGATTCAGATTTTAGAATCAACGAACGCCAGAAACAAATATGCCTCAAGAAGAAGAAGGATTCATAAGAGTAACGCCTTTCAGAATATCTTCAACTCCTTGGTATCAAACTATATTTTTGGGTTTATGTTATGCATGCAATAATTTTGGACATAAAGCTGTAAATTGCAGAGCTAATAGCAGGAACATAAATTTTTATCCAAGAAGGCCTAGTGAAACACAAAGAATAATATACAATAGGTTTGAATCATTGAGAACTGAAGTGGAATGCTAAAAGTGAAATAACTTTGGAAACATGGCCAAAGATTGTAGAATGACAGTCCCTCCTAGAGAACCACAACAAACAACAACAATCACAGACAAGAGACTTAGAAGAGAACATGGATAAGAAAGCATAATCAATATAGCAATAAAGAATGCACACTCTCTCTATAAGTTAAGAAAAAGAAGTGTGGTCGGTATGTTGACAGTGGATGTTCAAAACACGAAGAACAGGTGAACAAAGACCAAGTCCCATAGATTGCAATATTGGAAATATAACAAGATGAAGAAAATTCTATAGATTAAAGGAAAGATGTCAGATACAAAAAGATTTGGAAAATAACTAAAAGAAAAGAAGGACAGGTAAATAAGAAACAAGTTCAAGAGATTGTACTTTCAGGCACTATATTGAAAGATGAATCCAGAGATAGAAATAAATAAGTCAGAGCTCAGAGAGATGATGAATCTACTAATGAATACAATGATGAATACACTTCAGAGAACGAATTGTTTTGATCCATCCGGCTTAGAGACTCCCAGATAATATGAATAATAGACAGGGGAAATCTATGTGGCAGCTGAGACGACTAGAGAACCATCCTTCGAGCAACTTGCAGAATTTGAGTAGACAGATTAATTCAGTTAGTAGAAGTATGATAATGAGAAGAGATTATTTTAACTGCTTAAGTATGTGGACTTCATAAAGGATGAGAATGTCAAAATCCAAAGGTTTCTTAGTGGGTTACCCTCTTTATACAGTGAAAAGATATAGTATGATAACCCCATAACTTTGGAGAAGACCATAAAGAGAGAAAAAAATATTTATGAGAAAAGTAGAGGGAGGTCGGTCTTCCAAAAATCTTGGAATGACAAGATGAAGGGTTAAAAGGATAAATGTAGAAATCTTTAAAGCCACCCTTTTTCAAGAACAACTCCCAAGAAAATCAACAAGGACAATTAGCCAAAAATGAACACAAGACAACATATTCATTTTGGAAAAGGCTAAGGAAACAACCTATACAATGTTGGGGATGTGAGGGAAATCACTTATATAGGGACTTCCCTCACAAAGAAGAAAGAATGAGGACTGTCCACAACCTTCAGGAGGTTGAAACAATCGAAGACATGGGAGGAATCTTGCCAAGGATTTATGTAGCCTTGGACAACCAGGAAGAAAAGTATCAATCCCCCATGATTGTAGATGTGTTGAACTTGCACATAATAGATCTATCTAGAAAATACTACACACATTTGCAGAGAGAAATTGAGAAAGAAGAAGAAGAAGAGAAAGAATAGAAAAATTCTCATTAACCGTAATGAATAATGAATAATTTACACATGATATACTTTGTATAAATAAATGAATGTGCACTAGAGGAGAACCAATGCACCATAGTGGTGGGCTAGAGTGATCTAGACACACACCAACAGTTATGAGAGTGAACTGCCACCTAGTCTAGTCTCTCAGGTAGTTACAAGAGTGAACTACCACCTAATTGAGTTAACTAGTCAACCAATCTTCAATTAACTGATTGAAATAGAATGTAGTGAGGAGTAGATCAAGGAATCAAGGGTAATGCGCTAGTTTGGTGATGATCTCAAGGCAAGTGTGCATTATCATGGTGATTATCCCAATGTTGCATGGTGACAAAACCAATGCAACATCTAGACTCAACTCAACTAGTCAAACTGAAGTGTCAACTAAAAGAGAATATTATCCATGTGGAATAGTCTCTCCTAAAATATAGGAGACTAGATAATGACTAATTATGAATAATAAACAAGGAAAAACCTTAGGAAAAAGAAATTCTAGGTGTGTGTGAAGTAACTCCAACACCCCCCTGCACATCACTATGGTGAAAATAAAGAATAGGTCCCGACAATGAGGCCATGTTAGGTACTCAAATACAAAAGATACATTGAAATAAAGTGAGGAAAGAGGGAAAAACTCATGGGAAACCCCCCCCTCAAGGTACAATGTATGTAAAAAGAAGAACTATAGTTTCTAGGAAAATGTGTCCTTCACTCCAAGATGACTTCCCAGAGAATGGAACTTCTGCTCAAAGAAGGTCTTGGTGAAGATGTCTACCATCTGTTCTGCTGAAGGAAAAAACTATAGGTCGATGATCCCATCGTGTACTAAGTCCTAGATGTAGTGCAGGTGGATCTCAATGTGCTTATTCCACTACCTATAAACTGGATCTCTGCAGAACTTCAGAGTGCTCTAGTTGTCACACCAGATGATGATCAATCGATGAAACTGGATGCCCAACTTAGTGAGAAAATGTTGTAGCCACATATCCTGAATGGTTATGTTAACTACCCATCTGTACTCTACCTTGACTGAAGATAGAGCAATGGGAGATTGCTTCTTGCTTGACCAATAGATAGGCCTAGAACCAAGACTGAGTGAGTAACCAAATGTGGACTTCTGATCAATGCTGTCACCAACCCAATCATAATCAATAAACCCAATGAGATCTAATATAGAGTCCGCTGCATAATGAATCCCAAAGGTGATGGTTCCCTGTACGTATCAAAGGATACGATTTTTAACCTTCCAATATAGCTCATGCAACTCCTGCATGAACCTGGAAACTGCTCCAACTACATAGGATAGGTATGGTTTGGAGTGTGTGAGATACAACAAGATCCCCACTAGATTTCGGTATAGTGTGTTGTCAACCAGTGGATTCTCCCCGCCATCCTTGAGTTTGAATCATGATAGGAAAGGAGTCGGAGAAGACTTGTAGTTTGTCATGTGAAATATCTCAAGGAGACCTCATGCATACTTGGCCTGAGATAGTTTAATGCCTCATGCATCTTGAATGATCACAAGTCCAAGAAAGAAGTGTAGAGGACCCATGTCCATTATCATAAACCTGTCATGTAGAATCCTCTTGACTGCAACAATTGTTGAATTTGAGCAACTGGTGATCAACAAATCATCAACATACAGAACTAAGAGTAGAAGTGAATTAGCCGTCCTAAGCATGTAGACATTCATGTTCGATTTACAACGTACAAATTTTTGTGAAAATAGGTAGGAGTCCATCTTGGCATACCATGCCCTCGGAGCCTGCTTGAGGCCATAAAGGGACTTCTTCAGTTGACAGACCAAATATGAGTCCTGCATAAATCCCTGGGGCTACTCCATATAGGTCTCCTCGGAGAGATCACTGTGAAGAAATGCATTCTTCACGTCCATCTGATGGACTTCCCATCCCTTGGCTTCCGCAATGGCAAGTGCTAATCATATGGAATCCATCTTCGCTACAAGAGCGAAGGTCTCATCATAGTCAATACCATGCACCTGCTAAAAGACTTTGGTAACAAGCCTAGCTTTGTATCTACTAAACTATCCCTCAACTGCACTCTTGCTCTTGTAGACCCATCTACATCTGACAAGTTTCCTCCCAGAAGGAAGGGGAACCAGATCCCAAGTCTAGTTCTCGAGGAGGGAGTTGTACTCCTCCTGCATGGTGGATTCCCAAAAGGGATTTCCAATAGCCTCACCATAAGACTATGGATCTGAAGACTGAACCAAGAAAATATGCCTGGAGGGCAATGGTTCAGTGGAAATGAGTGCAACAGGAGGCTCATCGAAATAAGATCGAGTCCTCCTAGTATCGGCTCGATCACCAACGAGATCCCTTGCATCTTGAAGAGTAGTATGTGCCCACTTGGGCCTATGCTCTGGCTCTGCAACTGCATCTAGATGCTTTGACTCTGCATCTTACTATATTGAATCTGAATTTGAATCATTTGATTCCTATGAATCAATACTCTCATCTAAATAAGATTCGACATATGCATGCTCTTCATCTCAGACAGGTGGAAGAATGAAGGTGTCTACATGCGGCTATTGAGGTACATGCGAGACACTTTCCTCGAATTAGACATTATGCTCAATGATGAGCCGGTCTGAGGAAAGAAAAATAAGCCTATATCCCTTCACACTGTTGGTGTGTCCAACAAAAACACAATCAGTGCTCTGTGGATCAAGTGCCTTCCTCTTTTCAGAGGGAATCCGAGCCCATGCACATGAACCGAAAATGCGAAAGTGAGTCACTTCCCATTTGAGGCCACTCCAAGCCTCGTAGGGGGTATTATCCTTGACAGATCTATGTGGATATCTATTTTGGATGTATGTTGCACAATTAAGTTCTAGTCTCTGTGGAAGTGAATTTTCATGTAGCATGCAAGATGCCATCTCCTTTAGAGATCTTTTTTTCCGCTCAACAACTTCGTTTTGCTGCGGAGTATAGGGAACTGTATGCTGCAATTGAATCCCTACCTCATGGAAAATATCATGGATCTCATGATTGACATAATCTCCCCCATTATTAGTTCAGAGGAATTTGATCTTCTTTCCGGACTGTTTCTCAACCAGAGCTTTGAAATCTTTGAGGTGTTGAAAGACCTTGGATTTTTGCCTGAGAAAGTAGATCCATGTAAAACATGAGAAATCATCAACAAAAATGAGAAAAAAACTCATTTTTCTGATGGATGGATGTAGAAAAGGACCCATAAGGTTACTGTGGATCATATCTAAAGGTGCAAAATCTCTCTAAGACTTTCCTTTGTCGAATTTCTCTTGAGGGTGTTCTCCGAGAACACATCCCTCACATACTCCCTTGGAGAAATGGATGTCTAGTAGACCATCAACCAATATTTTCTTGCTAAGTTGTTGCATGTATCTGAAATTCAAATGTCCAAACCTTTCATGCCATATCCTACTACTTTCATCAACATGAGTAAACAGTAAAGTTGAATCAGGTTCAATGAATTCAGAAAAAGTATACAATCTAGAATGATGATTTACCTCATCGGTAGAAACCCTGGAGTTGGTTTTCATGTCATAGATGTCCACGAAATTTGGTGTGAATATTAATTTCTTTCCGGTGTCATAATTTGTCATCTGATACACGAAGAGAAGGTTGAAAGAAAGTTTGGGAACGTGCAAGGCATTCTCGAAGCTTTTGTTGGTGAGTTCAATCCTTCCTTTGCCGGTGAATTCGACTGAAGAGTTGTCCCCCATAAGAATATGAGGACCTTTGCATGCATCCAATGAATAATAGACTTCTTTTGAGGCAGCCATGTGATGTGATGCTCCTGAATCTACGATCCAATTATCGGGAGAAGAGTTGATGGCAATCAGGCATCGTTATAATCTCCTTTCTTGGGATTCAGATCTTCTGGCTTCTTCTTCTTGGCACCCTCGGGGATTCTATATCCAAGGTTGTTTTTCTGAAGTATTTTATAAATTAGATCTATTTTTTTTTGCATGCATGCGGATTCTGGATGGAATCCTTTGTGACAATACGTGCATTTGTGTACCCTTCCTTCTTTGGATGTGCATGAGATTTATTTTTGTCTTTATATTTATATTTATGATATTGGTGGCTGCCATCTTGCACAGTAAGTGCATGTGCCTTTGGGCCTTTAATTTTTCCCATGTTAATGAGCTTGGTTTTCTCTTGTGTCAGGGATTCGATAAAGTCCTCAAGAGAAGGAATATTCCAGGTGGCTCCAGGGGTGAATATGACATAATGGAATGTGGATATGAATACAGATAATTCAAGACCAAGTTTGGAGAGAATGGTGAGAACCATTTGTTTCTCCTCCTTAGATTTATCAACCCCACAAGCTTTGAGTTACGACAATAAATCCTTGAATTTTGTAAAGAAATCTTGGATATTGTTGAAGATTTTTGGATCCAATGTAGCAATTCCACTTATAGCATGTGTCCCTTCATCTCATCTTGTTTTCCAAATATCCCTTCCAAGGTGGTCGAGGCTTCATTGGGAGTCTTACAGGAATATATATGAAAAAGGAGATAAAGAGAAAAAAGACTGCAAATCGTTCTGAGTGCTTCATCCATCTGATTTAAGTACTTGGATTTTTTTATGGTTGATGTTGGTTCTGTATCTATATTCAAGGTTAGCTTGTACAATCTTGTGGTTAGAATATGAATCATTATTCTCTCCTTCCATGCAAATTAGTTGTAAGGTGTAAGAATGAATTCTTTTTGGAAATCCATCTTTCCGTTGTCTTCAATCTTTTGTACCTGAATTTTTTTTTGGTGTAGCTTTTGTTTAGCAGTTCATTGGCTCTGATACCATGTAAATGTGTTGAATCTGCACATAATATATCTATCTAGAAAATACTACACACATTTGCAGAGAGAAATTGAGAAATAAGAAGAAGGAGAGAAAGAATAGAAGAATCCTCATTAACCGTAATGAATAATGAATAATTTACACATGATATACTCTATATAACTCAATGAATGTGCACTAGAGGAGAAAAAATGCACCATAGTGGTGGTATAGAGTGATATGGACACACACCAACATTTACGGGAGTGAATTTCCACCTAGTCTAGTCTCTCAGGCAATTACGGGAGTGAATTGCCACCTAGCTAAGTTAACTAGTCAACGAGTCTTTAGTTAACTAACTGAAGCAGAGTGTAGTGAGGAGTATATCAAGGAATCAAGGGTAATGTGTTATTTTGGTGATGATCCCAAGGCAAGTTCACATTTTCATGGTGATGATGCCAATGTTGCATGGTGACAAAACCAATGCAACATCTAGACTCAACTCAACTAATCAAACTGAAGTGTCAACTGAAAGAGAATATTCTCTAGGTGTAATATTCTCTCCTAAAATATAGGAGATTGAATAATGACTAATTATGACTAATAAACAAGGAAAAACCTTAGGAAAAATAAATCCTAGGTGCGTTTGAAGTAACTCCAACCATGATTGAAGTGGAAGGTGAGATTGATAACCAACCCATAGTAATTTTAATTGATTCTGGAGCTATTCATAGTTACATAAACTCTAACATTGTTGAAATATTTCACTTGCAAAGGAGTAAGAATAATAAATCTTTGTTAGTTCATTTAGCCACAAGGGATAAGAGAAAGATCAATGATTTGGTTAAACATTGTCCAATAGACATGGACTGATTGGAAAAACACCATGTTGTCCTAGACTATTACAACAAGAAAATAATTTTTCTTGATGAGGGAGGGAAGCAAGGAAATATTAAATACATTCCAAGAGCTATGGATGTTAGAGAAATTTCAGCCATGTAGCTAAAAAAGAGTTTCAGGAAGGGATGTCAAATTTTTGCAGCCCATATGGAATAGGTGGCCAAATATAAAGTGGCAAGTATTGGATACCACACGGTCTTGAAATATGTTGAATATGTTTTTGGGGAAATCCCATGATTTCCACCAAAGAGAGACACTGATTTATCTATTGATTTAGTGCCAAGAGCTTCCCCAATTTTCAAGACACATTGCAAAATAGGCACACCAAAATTGAAAGAGTTGCAGATTTAGCTTGAAGAGCTGTTTAAGAAGGGTTTTATATGCCAACGTGTTTCACCTTGGGGAGCCCCGGTTCTTTTAGTGAAGAAGAAATATGGAACCAAGGATACATATTGATTTTAGACAATTGAATAAGGTCACAATAAAGAAAAAATATACTTTGCCAAGGATTGATGATATTTTTGATCAGCTGCAAGGTGCAAGAATATTTTCCAAGTTTGAATTGAGATCAGGTTATCATCAAGTGAGGATAAAGGAAGAGGATATCAACAAAACAACGTTCAAAACAAGATATGGGAATTATGAATTCACAATAGTGCCATTTGGGCTATTGAATGCCCTAGTAGTTTTCAGGTGTCTGATGAATGGAGCATTCAAGGAGTACATGGACAAGTTTTTGATTGTTTTCTTAGATTATGTTCTCATCTAATCAAGGATAAAAGAAGAAGATGAATAATATTTAAGAATGGTGTTGTGAGTTTTAAGAGAGCATAAATTGTTTTCAACAGATGGGATAACATATGATCATGAGAAAATAGAGGCCATTACGGGATGGCCAGTGCCAAGAAATGTGATAGAGGTCAGATCATTTATGGGTCTTGTGAGTTATTACCAAATATTAATGAATGGGTTTTCAAATATTGCAAGCCCAATTGCTTCTTTGTAAAAGAAGGGAGTGAAGTTTGAATGGACTCCCAAATGTGAAGAAAGATTTTAGTAGTTGAAATATATTTTAACAAGTGCACCAATGTTAAATATTGTAGATCTAGATGAAGAATTTGTAGTGTACACTGATGTGTGCAAGGAAGGAACGATGCAATCCTCACTCAAAAGGATCATCTGGTGTGATATGACTCTAGAAAACTAAAAGTGCATGAAAGGAATTATGCTACACATAACCTGGAATTAGCTTCCATTGTTCATGAATTAAAAATGTGGAGACATTACCTCATGAGGAGAATATTTGAACTAAGGAAAGACCACTGTGGTTTGAAACATTTGTTTGGAAAACCAACATTAAATGCTATACAAACTAGATGGATGAAATTTCTAAGTGAGTATGACTTTGAAATTAATCATATAAAAGGAAAGGAAAATCAGGTGACCAATGCACTCAACAGAAGAGCTCATGAAATCCAGATTTCAGCCATCATTTTAATACATTAAACACATTCAAAAGAAAAAATTTTATAGGATGCAAATTCAGATGAGAAATATCTAAAAATAAAAGAGACATTACAACAAGACAATTTATAGAAGAAATTTAATTATTATGAGTTGAAAAAGGATGGAATCCTCATGTACAAAGGAAAAATATATGTGCCAAATTCAAAAGAGATGAAAAATATTGTGTTGAAATAAATGCACAACGTGCCATATGCTATGCACGAAGTATATTAGAAAACAATTGCAGTTGCAAGAAGCCGATTCTTTTGGACAACAATGGAGCATTAAAGGAATTTTTAGGTAAAAACAAATGCCTCAAAACAAAAAATGTACCACCAAAATCCACTTTATAAGATCCAATCACAATTCAAAAGATGACATCATCCTTTGGGGATGAGTTGGCATTGTTTTAGTTAAATATAGTGAGTTTTCACATTCTAAATGTTGGATAGAAACCATAGTTAACTATGTAGTTCTTTAAGAAAAATACTCAAAGTACTCTTAAAGTAATTTACTTTTGAATAAAGTACATGCTATCACACACATTGTAGGTTGAACAAATCCTGACCCAATCTAAAAAGGTGATACAAATATGGGAATACCTACCCACTATCCCCTTAGATAGGTTCTCCCCTCACTTTAATGAAGGATAAATCCTAAACAAGGGGGGAATCCTGGGTGGACCTAGGGGAAAATGAGATGGAAAGTGGAGTAATGGAAGGTGATCCCCCTATAGGTCAAAATAAGAAGTGGAGGATGGATTGAAGTGAGTCTTGTAGATGGAGGATGGTTTCCAA
This sequence comes from Picea mariana, assembly GCA_032191745.1. NCBI lineage: Eukaryota > Viridiplantae > Streptophyta > Pinopsida > Pinales > Pinaceae > Picea > Picea mariana. The sequence continues at coordinate 2,240 of JASDQU010211656.1, read as the reverse complement.
ATACTTGGGTACCTACACCAAAGTGTTACACCTTCCCGAGACAAAACAAATAATAGAGATACACGACTAAATATAAAAGGGACAAGCAATTGAAGCTTCTGTCCTAAATTGTAGTAGTAACAAAAATATATATATCAATAAAGATAATTTTTGTTAACTATAGAAATAACCATCCAAACTACTTAATAATTATTGGACAATGAAGCACTAAACAAGTAGACAACGTTCCAATATTTTAGCACAAACTTTGATGGTAAAAGAGGGCTGTTAGATAATGTTTTCAGAGAATGATGGTAATATCCAAGTGGATGTAGAAAACATTTTATACAAAAACAAATTTCAACCACAAAAATCAGCAAGTAAACCGTTAAAAGGTTAGTTAATAGGCAGTAGAACAATAATAGTGGCTTCCAAGCAAATTTTCATGGTTGAAAAGAAAGTTAAATAGAGAGTTTGGATTTTTTTTGATGCAACCCTAATGGTTGTAGATTTTAATTGATTATAACTAGAGAACTACTAGGCCAATCAAGACACCTTAGTGACTTGAGCAATATTAATACATTAAGAAAAGATTCCAACTTAAACAAATTTGATATCTCTCAAAATCACGTGTACTAATGCAAGTAATTTATTTCCCCAATGAAAAATTATATTAGTGCCTTGCCAAATGGGTTATAGATTCTTCTTGTATTAGGTTAAGTATACCACTTCTCTCTAGGGGTGTAAGCCCTTTTACTCCCTAGAGTGAGTATCCCTAACAAGATAAATCTATGAGGGTGTAAGTCCTTTTACTACTCCTAGAAAACTTCACAATGTATTATTCAATAAAAAATAATGATAAAACTTGGTGGAGGGCATATGCCCTTATATTCCTCCAAGGATATAGCCAAGAACAACCATGAAACAATCAAGAAATACTAACAATATGCATATTTTTCTTACCAATTCCAAGAAGCATGCAAGATAAACCTTATTTACCAAGAAAATTTCATCACCATAGCAAGAGAATAGCCTCCAAGAGATAGCACAACACTAATATCCACAAGACAAGTACAAACCATAGCAAGAGAGAGAAAGAGAGATGAATTTTTCCCAAGAGGGGCAAAAATTTCAGCAAAGTAGCTCTCTTACATGAGAGAGCTATATAAAAATGAAATGAATTTGATCCTTATTTATACAAAACCTATAAAATGTGTTTGTCAACATTTAGTTAGGGTGAACCACAAAATAAGGTGGCCATCCCCCTTTATTTTTCCCCTTTACAAAGTAATTTGATTTTAACTTTAAAAATTTGCACAAAAATAAAGCCTAAGGGTGATGCCTTCACACATTTATCAATTCGTTGGGTAATAACAGGAAGTCATTGGGCCTCCTAATGCCTTTCCTTCAAATTCTAGTATCTTCTCCATGGTGCAAGGGATCCTCCTCATTATAAGGTGCTAAGTGTCCATCAAATCGTCATCATCACCACCAAACCCTAGCCCTAGTGAAGACGTCAAGCCAAAAATGTGTGGTGTAATGCCTCCAAAGGCAATTCGTTGGGATAGATAGGGCTAGGTGTTAGCTCCAAGGTCTTCTCTCTTTCCTCCAAAGGCAACGCCCAACCTATGTCTTTTCCCCGAAGTTTGGGTCATGACATCCAACTTGTGGGCTTCTTTCCCCAATGAAGGCCCAAGATGGGCTTGTTCCTTCAAAACATCCATAAGACAAGGTCCCACAAAGACATATGAGTGTGTTGAGATCGAGGGACTAATGAGTCCCCAACACCAATATCTCGACCTCCCATGGGGCAAGGCGGGAAGAGACTGTAATGAAACCCTAAGTTTACAGTCTTAACATCGAAACACATTAGAATCTAAGCTAAGTCTCCTATAACCTAAAGGCCAAGAATGAATTCCTTTGTCTTGTATTTTTCAATATTTAATTTTTTATGTATTTTATATTTTATAATTTTTATACTTTTAACCTTTATAATGTTTATTGATTTTGTAAATAAAGTTAGAAGAAAGTTAATACAAAAATGAAATATCTACCAAAAGATAAACCAAGGTTTAAAGAAAGGTTAATGATAATAAATATCAGCTTGTAGCATAACAAGATTAATCAGTGAATAAAAGAAAATGAAATGTTAAAAGGTAAATAACAAAAGTGAATTAGTTTTCATATTAACAGGTTAGAATAATACACAAATATATTAAAGAAAAATAATAAACTTAAAAAGAAAAATAAATAATTGTAGA
>JASDQU010211654.1:3303-17895 GCA_032191745.1 Picea mariana | reverse complement strand
CTAGAGATTTTTTAAACCATTTTCATTTTTAAAAAATTATATGTTTTTCATTCATAATGTGAAAAACGCAACATTGAAAATTGAAAAGTTAGAAAAAGTAGTGATATGAGAAAACCAAAAGAATGTGATGCAACTAAAATTATATTATGTTTCCAATTTTAACTAAGAAATTTGATATTTAAATTTTAAAAGTTATAAAAAATAACACCTTGAAATGTAAAAAAATGTAATGTAAGTGTAAAAAAAAATTAAAGTCTCAACTACCTTTTTTTTTTTTTTTTCACATTCTTTCCCATTTTTTTCCCATGGAAAAAGCATTATATTTGATACTTTATAGGAGAAATTAGGATATACATATAGATTCTTGTCAAAATTATCAAAGCCATAGTTCTTTTCAGAAAAGACCCTGAGAGGGTTATCTATACCAAATATTGTAGTCATTCTTAAGCATTTTTTGCCACTCTTTGTTCTTGGAAGCACCAAAATTATAATCAAATCTTGTGCAAAACTAGGCCATTACACCAAGCATTTAAACTTTTTACACATTTAGAGCCAAGAAGAAAACTATACTTTTTTGCAACTCAATTTATAGAATGAATAGATTTTGGAAAGAGGGTTTCATCCTTAAATTCCTATTCAGTGATAGTCTCTTCCTACAAAAACAATGTTTTTTTAGATAATATATATGCTTTCTCATTAAATTCTCTATAGTTGTGAGAGAAATAAATCTATAAAAACTACATTCTCCCTTAGAAACCCTATTCATGATTGTGTTAAGAACCATATTCTCTATATGTATTCTACCATTTGCGCAATCTAGAAGCAATTTAGAGTCATCCATTACTTTCTCTTGTCAGTGCCTTTCTTAGTTGCACATTTAACAAGTAACCAAAAGTCATAGAATTCAAATTTACTATTTTTCCCTTGGCCTATTGCATACTTGAAATAAAAATAATTTTTTTCACTTATAAACAAAATGACACCAACACTACATTTACCTAGAATTCCTTGACAAGCATGATAAAAAATACCTCAATCCTTATTTTTATGATATATAGAGCCTCGAGTATTCTTTGAGCTTTGAATTTTTAATTTTCCATGATCCTCTGTAGGAGAATCTAATCTAATGGAAACAATGTTTAGTAGGAATAACCTTGCCTTATAATATTATACTATTTCTTGTAAGCCAAATCCCTCATAGTACAAAACAAGGAAATCCTCTATAAGCACTTATAGATTTATCTTTGCACTAACTCTTATATAAGTTAATAGAGAGTCTTCTCTCCAACCAATGTTACTATTTGATAACTTTAATGATTCATTCCAAACCTCCTTGGCATATGAGCAATGCACAAACATGGGATCAACAATGTCCTTATTTTTATACACATAATACATCTTCCAAGACCATGCCAACTTCTCTTCCATCCATTTTACCAAGTTATAATTTTGGTTGACATTTCCCACCATAGGAAAATCTTGGTTTTGAGAGAATTATTTAATTTCCATTTTTTTCCACCGCCATTTTTTCTCCCCGACTTCCTCTTTTTCCATTTTAGCTGTTTACCCTAGTTTAGTAGTATAAATTTTCGAACATCTACTCTTCAACCAATTTATTTTATCTTCTTGCTCATTGAGTTTTAGAGCATTGTGCTTTAATACAATTGCATATTTCTTCAATTCTTTAGCAATCTATCCTTGCAAGTTAAGGTCACTTGCACTCTTCTAGTGTTGTCTCCATTGAAAAGACAGACTTTGAGACCTTGCATCTACTAAACTAAAAATTCCTTGATTATGAAAAGAATTTAGCAAAGGCCCTAATAGTTTGTAGTTTCTAGAAAAACAAATCAAAGGATCTTATCCTATCCTGACCCTATTAAATTTACCTATTTTCCATGCTAGCCATTGAATAATTAACTCATAGTTGTGATGAATCAATGTCCAAATAATATGATTGCACTGTAATATGTGATGAAGTAGACTATAGATAAAAAAACATAAGTAAGAATAAGATGATAATGATGAGAGAGGTCAAGGACGAGGATATCATGGGATAATTTGAGATATTCCACAAGATAGTTATGTATATGGTGAACCAAATGTCTAAATTATAAAGTTTGTTATGGCCAGCTAATGCTATATAAAGAGACTTCACGTGCATTGGAAAATGATATGTATGATATGTGAGAGACAAGATGAATTCAATGTGATGTTCAAAGTATATTTGTGTTCCTATGGGTGGAATTTGTGAGTGAATTTTTGTTGTTGGTTGAGCTCATATTCCAAACATTTGGTATTAGATCCAAGTTGGTGAGCAATAAAGAATTAGATCTTTGGCTGATGACTAATCACGTGGATAAGATTTGTTTCCAGAGTAGGGATTGAAGACATAGTATTTACATGGATGTTATTGAAACATTTTAGTTGAAGGTTTCATTATAGGATTTCTAAGAGAGTGAGAAAAAGTTCTATAGGTTGTGAGAGATGAGAGACATATTGTTGTTGTCAAGATAAGAAGAAACTATTGTAGGAAATCAGTAGTTGTGTGAAAAGGAGGTAATGTGAAAGAGGCATTTACTGTTTCTTTGATATGTTTAATGCTTGATAATGTGATATTATTTTAGTGATATGAAAAGCTACAATTATTGGAGTGGAGGAAGGTGTGTGTGGAAATCAATGTAACCACAAATAAAATATGTCTATGGGTGAAAAAGAAGAGATGTATAGATGCTCACACAATTCATATTTTCAGGTAGTTATCTTCATGATCAATAGATTGGATAGATCTATAGAGATCTTTAGAGTAGTGGGTACCATTACAAATACCAAAGAATGTGAAATATGAGTTGAAAGAATATGATATGGTGCAAAGCATAAGAAAAACTATATCAATGATTTCATGATAGAGATGGAGCAATCTATGCTAAAACATTATCCTATTGGAAGGAGCATTTGAATTTCCCATATAGAGCATAGAGATATACTCTCTGCTATATCATTTCCATTATTGATGCTAAGGAAATAGAAGGTCAATATCGACAATTCAGAGACTATTTACTACTACAAAGGGTATCCATTGTTGGAATAATGATTCATTTATAAAATTCTAGATGTAATTGTTTTTAGTATTATTGTTATTTGTTATGTCTAGAAACTATAATTAAGGTTAGGAAATATATTTGAGAGATTCATGAAGAGATTATTTGAGATATTGTTGAGAGATTGTAGGAGAAGATGATTTCTCGTAACATCTTCTCTCATTGTATTTATTCATTCTTTGGTAATGAGAAAGTTTGAGCTGAGCGTTCATTGTTATTGTTTAATTTCTCCAATATTATGCTGGTGTATTTCTTCATTTGGTATCCGAGATGGAGAATTTTAAATCCAAATGAAAGGCCCATTCATACAAACTGAATATAGAATAAGGTTCACTCATACAGACTATTAGTTTACTCTTGGCTGAGAATAATATGGATGGAAGACAAATGCATGGTCTCTTAACACTGGTTTTTCAGGGACATATAAAAGATACGCGGAATTATGCCTGTTCGAATATGTACCTAGAAGAAAGTGATATGATATGACGTTGTGATCTGTGCAAAAACCAAATACAAAGGAGACCACCTATCATAACTTTGGAGTTGTTGGTCTGATCCATTCTCTATTTGCAAACATTTGAAGCCTGATGCAGAGCGACAGAGATTTAGCCACATTATCTGGGGCCAAAATGGCTTGAGAAAGGTGGGTTGAAAGGTGGGTTGCGATGTAGGTGGAGGCCACAGAGGGATATGGATTTTCTAGTGTAAGCATGAGCATGAAGTCTTACCAGTGTTTCGTTTTCACTGTTGATGATGCATATTCATTTGCTTTCACATCTGTTGCATACAACAACGTATCATTGACAACATCATATTCTCATTTTTGGTTAGCGTAGAATATTGTTACAAATCTAAATGCAATGCCATATAGCTTGATTTGGTGTGGCACTGATGATTTGGTGAAGAGATATGCCCAGTAGAAGTAGTATGATAGAGGACTAGTAAGAGGATGTTCATGCGCCAGAGGAGTTGGCTCTATTTTTTTGAATATCTCCTGCAATAAGGTGAACTCCTTCATTTACTCAATTACTTGAAGAACATAATCCTTGATTATTATTATTTTCAAAACTGTAAGAGTCAAGGGTTGTAATTTTTTTGTTCATTTGGTGACCAAATAAGAGAATTAGTGCTCTATGTTTATGAGATAATAATTGTAATTTTTTTAAGTGAAGAGAGATATAAGAAGTGTTGATTGTAATTTTTTGGAAGAAATGAGCTTTTAGCTCTTCATTGTACTCAAACATTAATAATTAATTTTTTGGTGGTGGTTGAGTCCCAATTTTCTGGGATATTGGTTCTTGTCCCAAGCAAAGTGGGACACTTTGTGTTGCTTTTGCATATTCTGTCTTATTCTCTCTCTCATTTTTATTTATTCTTCATGGAGACAAGCAATATTGTGCTTCCTAAACTTGTTGACACATATTTTTTCTATTGGAGAAAATGCATGCAACCTATATTCATCACTAAATATTTATGGGAGCTTGTAATTGATGGATATACTATGCCTTCTGATGATGAATTCAAAACATTAAGTGATAATGACAAGAAATCCTTAAAGTAAATTACTAAGAAAGATAATGAAACACTTTCACTTATAGGGAGCACAATTGAAGAATCTATATTTRCAACAATTAATGTTGCAGAATCATCTAAGAAAGCGTGGGATATTTTAAAGAATACATATGAAGGTGTGGTTGTAGCTAAATTGCAAACACTAAGGAGAAATTTTGAAAATTACAACATGCAAAGTAATGAATCTATTCATGATTACATCACAAAAATGCAAGATCTTGTTAATCAAATGAGGTCCTTAGGTGAAGATGTTCTAGAAAGGAGACTAATTGAGAAGATTTTAAGAAGAGTTTTTCCCAAGTTTCATATGGTCACCACTAGTATTATGGTTTCCAAATATTTAAATACAATGAAGATTGATGAATTAAGTGGAGTTTTGCTTACTGTTGAAGAAAACCAACCAACTGGAGAAGTGGAGCATGCTTTTTCTACAAGGCATAGAGGAAGACGAAGAGGTAGAAATCAATATTAGAATAAAAATTATAATACAAATCCACAACAATCACAGAATTACCAAGGAAATTAATTTAGAGGAAGAGGAAGAAGCCCAAGTCTATTTAGAGGAAGTTCAAATCAATTTATGGGATGAAGCAGAGACAATTTTCATGGAAGAGGAAGAGGAAGAGAAGGATCTCAAGAATGAAAAGGTCCATAGTGTCATTATTGTCATAAATATGGTCATATTGAAATAAATTGTTATGCACAAATAAGAGATATGGAAAACAAAGGTGCTGATACAGTTGTGGAAGAAACCATGAATGAGAATTTATTCATATCAAGTTTCATGGAACATAATGAAGAAAGTGAAGCATGGTATATTGATTTAGAATGTTCAACTCATATGACATCTCAAGAGGAGTTGTTTACTCGAATTAATGAAAACTATTCTGGTAAAGCTGTATTTGGTGATGATAAAGCTTCAGAAGTTGAAGGGAAATGCACAATTGCAATTCCATCATTGCATGGAAAGAATAAGTTTATTGATGACACATTGTTGACACCAGCATTGAAGAAGAACCTACTTTCTGTAGGACAGGTTATGGAGAAGAATTATAAGTTAGTGTTTGATAACAAGGAATGTTTAATCATGGATAAGTTGAATCACAATGCAGTTGTGGCAAAAGGAGAAATGGCCGAAGATAGAATCTTCAAGCTTTATTTTGATTCAAGTAATTCACAAAGTTTGAATGCAACATAATCGATGAACAACAAGATTTGGCATTTAAGAATGGGACATTTGAATTTTCAGATTTTGGTGTTGCTTCGAAAGTAGAATATGGTGAATGGTCTTCCTTATATCAAGAATGATGATGAAGTGTGTGAAGGATGTATTTTTGGGAAACAAAATAGGGAAAGTTTCTTAAATAGAACTTGGAAGGCTAGTGAAAATCTAGCGTTGGTGCATTCATATTTGTGTGGTCCAATGGAGACAATGTCTTTCGGAAAGGCTCTTTATTTTCTCACTTTCATTGATGATTTTTCAAGAAAGACTTGGGTGTATTTTTTACAGGAGAAATCAGAAGTTTTTTCTCATTTTCTTCGGTTCAAGGCATTGGTTGAAAAACAAAGTGGTTTGAAGATTCTCACCCTAAGATAGGTCAAATGAATTCTTTAATTATTGCATGAAGAATGGTAGAAAGAGAGAGTTTACCAATTTCTACTCTCCTCAATAGAATGGAGTGGTGGAGAGGAAAAACATAACCATAGTTTAGATGGCTAGGAGAATGTTAAAGGATAAGTCACTTGGTAATTACTTTTGGGCAGAAACAGTACACACATCAATATACATTCTTAATATATTTCCTACACAGGCACTGTTGAATTTGACTCTCAAAGAAGCATGGTCAGGACATAAAAAAAGTGTTGCACATATGAAAGTGTTTGGTTGCATTGCATATGCACATGTTACAAAGGAAAAGAAAATAAAATTGGATGATAAAAGTGTGAAGTGTATTTTCATTGGTTACAGTATTGAAACAAGAAGTTACAGGTTGTTTGATCCTCAAGCAAAGAAAGTAATAATAAGCAGAGATGTTGTATTTGATGAGAAGGGAATTTATCAATCAGAACTTGTACAGTTGAAATTAAAAGAAGATACACGTATTATTGATGGTGAATCACATTCCAAGTTAGTAAAGGAAGATGAAGTTAAGAAGAAACTTAAGTGGTTTGAAAAAAGTCATTCTGAAAGCAATATGTTAGATAGAAATTTTGAAAGAAGGATTACCAGATCCCAAAGTAATCTTTTGAATTATGCACTTATGAAACAGGTAACGAAGATGGATGAACCACAAACTTATTTAGAAGAATCAAGAAAGAAATAATGGAATGAATCTATGGAAGTAGAGTTGTATGCTTTGGTGAGAAATGATACATGGGATTTGGTGTACTTACCAAAAGGTAAAGAGGTGATTGGTACTAAAAGGGTTTATAAAACCAAGTATAAATTAGATGGAACAATTGATAAGTATAAGGCTTGTTTAACTGCAAAAGGTTATGATCAAAGAGAAGGCATTGATTATAATAAGACATTTTCCCCAGTGGAAAATATGAATACAATCAGAATGGTTCTTGCATTAGTCACTTAGTATAAATGGTCAATTTTTCAAATGGATGTTAAGTCAACTTTCTTGAATGGTTATGTGGATGAAGAAATTTATGTGGAGCATCTTGAAGGTTTTTAATTTCCAGGTAAAGAAGATAAATTTTATATTTTGAAGAAGGCTTTATATGGTCTTAAATAGGCACCAAGGGCTTGGTATTCAAGAATTTATAAATACTTCTAGGATCATGGATTAATCAAAAGTTTATTTAAGCCCAAACTTTATATCTTCAATCAGGTCAGGATATTCTGATTGTTTCACTTTATGTTGATGATTTGATTTACACTGGGAACATTGATGAGTTATTTCAAAAGTTTAAGTCACACATTATTGTTGAGTTTGAGATGACAGATCTTGGAGAGTTACATTATTTCTTGGGAATTGAAGCTTGGCAGAAATATGATGGTATTTTGATGTCACAAGGAAAGTATACTTTGGATATTTTGAAGAAGTTCAGAATTATGAGTTACAAGCTAGAACCAACTCCTTTAGAAGTTGGGTTGAAGTTATACGGACATGACGACTTTAAATTAGTTGATATTACTTTGTATCGTCAATTGGTTGGAAGCTTGATCTACTTAACTACAACTCAACTATATATATATATATATATATATATATATATTTTAGTCAGTATGGTATCTAGATTCATGTCAAGCCCCAAGGAAATACATTGGAAAACAACTAAGAGGATTTTGAGATATTTGCATGGTAAAATTGGTTATGGTTTGATATATAGATCTACAAACGATTTCAGGCTTATTGGTTATACATACTCAAATTGGGTAGGTTGCATGTATGATAGGAAATCAACTTCAAGATATTCATTCAGCATGGGTTCAACAATAGTTGCTTGGAGCACTAAAAAGAAACCTATAGTTTCTCTCTCCACAACAGAAGCAAAGTATAAAGCAATAGCGACAACAACATGTGAAGCAGTTTGGTTGAGAGGAATTTTGGAGGATATTTATGAGCAGTAGGAACAACCTATTCAGTTGATATGTGATAATCAAAGTGCTATTTAGATGACCAAAAATACAATGTTTCATAAGAATACTAAGCATATTGATATCTAGTATCATTTTGTTCAATATTTAGTTCAACAAGGTTTGGTCGATATCTTTTATCGTAGAACAGATGAACAAGTAGCTGATATTTTCACCAAATCACTATCAAAAGAAAAATTCTTGAAATTCATAGATGATCTTGGAATATTTCCAAATGATCATTACGAGGGAGAAATGTTGTAATAATGATTCATTTATCATATTCTAGATGTAATTGTTTTTAATATTATTGTTATTTGTTATGTCTAGAAAGTATAATTAAGGTTAGGAAATATATTTGAGAGATTCATGGATAAATTATTGGAGATATTGTTGAGAGATTGTAGGCGAAGATGATTTCCCGTAACATCTTCTCTCATTGTATTTATTCATGCTTTGGTAATGAGAAAGTTTGAGCTGAGTGTTCATTGTTATTGTTTAATTGCTCCATTATTATGTTGGTGTATTTCTTCATCCACACATTGTATCTTCGATAGTTATATGCTACTATTTGATGCATCAAACATTGTTGTGGAAGAATCATGATTGAAGGAGTTTCCAATAGATTGTAATGAGAGAAAATAATAATATTTTTTTGTTAGCAAGTGAAGAGGATAAGAAAGGAGGTATCATAGTATAAGAAGAAGGCCCAACAACCATGAGCAATAATTCCAGCTATAAATAGGCACAACATCTCTAGAAATATCTTTAAGAGATAAGTTTTAAAAAGTGATAGTTGAAAGTCAAATGTAGTATTAAAGAAGGGTAGGTTCTATAGTGCCCCTTTTGTTGTGACTTCATTTGATTGATATGATGTTATTATCTGAGGGCATTCTGGTTACAATAATGACTTGGTTGGTTAACAAATACATTTATGGATGATGTGATCTAGACCTTTTATCTAATTTGATGTGATTAGGCATGTTCTAAACTTTTCAACATCAAAATTTCCCTCGAGATATGAGAAACCTCTTTTCCTTTTATTGGGTAGATATACTTACTCTATTACTCTAAAAGGTCACTAAAGTGACAACTATAAAATCAAATAGAAGGGCACTGAAGTGAGCTCATGAATAGAGATATATCAAGAGACATTAGTGAATACCCTTGCACATCATTTACAAGTGCCATCGTTAATTATTGAAATAACATTCTTTCTCATTGTATCCTGCAACATATCCATTGAAGGAATCTCCTTTAATCACTACAAACTCAACATTATCTATGTTTTTGGGGTATTATCACATAGAAAAAGTTTCCTACTATGTTTTATATGATGGTGCTTCCATGATAATGTTGAAGCCCTATTTGAAACCTCAAATTTCAAAAAGAAGTGGGTTCCTTTCTACAATAATGTTAACATTGAATCATGTGCATTTAAGTGTTCCTCCTTGGTAGTATGGAACTCCTTGGCCTACTAACAGTGTGTGAGACCATCCATGAATGATTAAGGTATTTTAGGTTCATAGTTGTTAGAAAAAAAAGGATCGTAGAGCAATAAAATAAAAACAAATGCAGAAATAAAACACAAAAGATACATAATACAATAGAGAGACATATATACGTGGTTCACCCAGTGTGGGATATGTCCACTAGAGAAATTGCCAAGTCCTTCCTCTTTATTATCCAACAAATGAAGGGATACAACTTGTTGGTGCAAGATTGATCAGACCAGGGTCCTTCTCAAGTTACCAAAAAAAGGTACCATGTAGTCTAGAGCGCTAGCATTTTCATCTCCTCCGAAGAGAAGAAGTCTCACCCGAAGCAAAACTAAGATAAAAGGATAGGGAAGGGAAAGGCGAATACTTAGGAGGGTTCACAAAACCTTCAAAATTCATCATGATATTTTGAAAGACAAAATAACTACAGAACAAATATGAACTCATGTATGCAAGAACTAAAGCTACTTAGGTTGTGGAAAGAATTCAAACAAAGAAACATCATGTGGAACTTATGAATCATAAAGAAGTACTGTAAATATACACTGCAGAATTATAAACATAGAATGACTTAACATATTTTTAATTTTTGAATCCTTATTCAGATATTATCTTCAGATATTTCCTAGTTACAATATTAGAGATACAAGGTGGTGCTATGTTACAGACTCCTGTCTTTGGACCCATGTCACAGAGCTCTATTTCCAAAAATGGTGTACAGATTACATTTATAGAACTCAAACCTGACTTATCAACAATAGACAATAATAAGAAGACAGAAACCCCTTTACAATCATCAGAAAACCCTTTTAAAATCATATTCATCCCTATATATAATCTAAGTTGTTTCTTTTGGCTTTGAGCTCACATGATTTCTTTTTCTATTGCAACTACTTTTTCCTTGCTGGCATTGCGTTGTCCTTTTCGCAACTGATTTCTGTTACTTCTCCTTGCTCTGTTGTCCATATTCTTCTGTAGCTTACACAACTCGTACTAGGCCAAAACTGGGACTGTAGTCCTTCTTGCACAGGTTCTCATTCAAAAACAAAGGGCCCAACAAGATCCAACCAAAAACCTTGACTCACCCTCGAGTCAAGTACTCGGCTCTTTCGCAGCTTCTAGGAGCAACTGTTGTTTTCTCTTGTCCTCCTTTTCCTCTTTGTTTTTCTCTTCTGCTGCTTGTGCTTTCTCTTCTTCTACCTCTTCAAACGAAGGGCCCAAATTTGGGACCAACTCCAAGGCCCGCTTCTTAACTTCTTGAAATATTCCCACTTTATCCTGCCTTTTCCTAGCAAGGAGTGAGGCCTCGGCAACAAACTGTTGGGTCGCATTTATGATACACTCCTTGGACTTGGACATGACCAAAGCGTTCCATTCAAAATCTATTGTTGCATCGAATTGATTCATTTTCATATAAACTGTCTGAATGATAGGATGAAAGTCATGCAACTCCTTCTTAGCTATGGATTGTTCCTCAAATAGAGCATTCATCTCATTGTTTGCTTGTTGTATCTGGTCAAACTCATGTTTTTACTCCAACGGATCCATCGTAGCTGCAACTTCTTCATTTAACACCTAGATTCCGGTGTGTATGTCCTCCAAGGTCTAGTTGCGCCTAGGGATGATGCTCATCCAATCACTAACTTCTATAAAAATCTTGTGCACTTAGTTGTGCTCTTGTGTAGTATTTCTTAGGCATTGTTTCCTTCTAGCACTATCTTCTCCATCTTCTCCTGCAGCTTCCAAGGTTTTTTCTCTGCTTCTTGTTGAGTCTACTGCAACTTCAATTCCAGATATTCGATGCGAATGGCCAATTGTGACCATGCTCCTTGGAGGAGTTCAATCTGATTCTATGGATCTCCTGCATCACTGGCTTCTGGAAGTTGGGGTGTGGCTTTCCGAATGTCCAGCCAGGCTTCAAAAAGCCTTTCCTAAACTCTTTCGAGCCTGTGCTCGACTTGGATATTCACGTTTTCTTCTTGTTTTCTGCATGCTTGTGCAAGGAGTGCTTCCTCCCATGTGAGCTCTGTATACCTCTCCACCTGCTGGAGCCTCTGCTCTAGTTGATCAATTGATTCTTTGATCATTCCAACTAAGTGTTTTGTTGGCCACTGTGCAAGTTCAGTCGATGAAGGGGTTGGGTCCCTGAGTGCTCGGACCTACAGTGGACGTCCATTGGCTATTGAATGTTATGAAGGTGTCTCTACCTCCTCCTACCATGTGGATGGTCCTAGCACTAGCCTAAGCCTCAACGCTGATGGCAGGAGTGTCAAAATATTTGTTCTGGCCAAGCATAGTTGTAGAAACTATGCACATTGCTGAGGGTTTTGGATAACCAATTCCATCTATTCCTGGACGGATGTTGTGCTCTGCCCAGAGGTGGACTCTGGTTTCTTCTGAGCTTCTGGTAGCTCATGTTGGACATATTGTCATTGATTTCAATAGTCATTGTGATGATTTGTTGTTATAATGAATTATCATTGTGATTTAACAGAGATGGGATTGTCATTGATGTCAACAGTATATCAGTTAACATAAGAATCGAATAGTATGAAGATCAAATCTCAAAATGGGAAAAGAAGTATAGAAGTGATTAAAGATCAAAGCTCATAAGGAAGAGCACACTGCACAGTATATTAGTTAGCAGAAGCAACGAACAATATGAAGCAATCCGTGATTATTGTTGATCACAATAGGATCAAGAATGTTCCTATGATCAAAGCTCAGGAGAATTAGCGACTGACTATCAGTGCATAAAAGAATGCACAAACAGTTATTAAAGCTCATGAGAGTTAGCGAATGAAGAGAACATTCTAGAAATATCGTCTGATCGATGGAAAGACTAAGAAGTTGACCAATGCACAGGAAAAGCTGATAAGCCTTAGCAACCGTTTGATCGAAAAATCGACCGTGTTGATCATCTCATATTATGAACATTAGTCATATGAGTGACCATGGGCTTGAGGATCTTTGGAGGATCGTGAACGTCAGATCTGCAAGCTAGATCAATGACAGGGATGAAATGCGGGGAGCAAAAGAAGAATTAAACAACCCGCTAGTTCTAATCCCGCAATTTGTCTAGATCGTCAGATCTCATAGACTCAGATATCAATGACTGTGGTTGATCCAACAAAAGATCAGTTTAAGTTAGATTAAGTCGTGACCGTCGAATCCACAATTTCCAGATCAACGACAGGAATGAATTGCAGAAATTCAAAAGAAAATTAAATGTCTCACTAGTTCTGATCCCGCAATTAGTCAGGACCATCCAATCTTATAGCTTCAAAAATCGATGATTGTGGTTGACTCACCAACAAAGCACAACTGCCAATTGTGGAGTTTGGGTGACGAGTTAAATCACTCACAAGTTGTGGTTCCACAATCATTCTTGATCATGGATCTTCTTTGAGAATATTCACAACCTTTGGATCACTTTTGAGTGGAAGGACAGGATAAGAGGGGGAAAACGATTGAGAATTCAGATCAAACCTAAATTCCCATCAGTCGTCGAATCATTCTCGACTGGAAGGATAGATTAAGAGAGGTAAGATCTGAGATCACATTTGTGTGAATTTCCGTCAGTCGTTGGATCAGTCTCAAGTGGAAGGATAGGATAAGCCAAAAAAGTAGCACCGTACATAGATCGAGTCATCTATATAAGAACATGATTGACAAAAAAAGTTTAGTATGGGTCTAAAGTTGCGAGGAGGTTACGCTCCAGAGAAATCTCACTTCAAGAATTCAGTTTGATATTTGAAATACCTTAAGCCCGAAAATATGAAATGAATAAGGACCATCAAATTTGGAGGACATATGATGATCATAGGATCAGGGTTGTTGTTCAACAAACCACATCAGCAAGGACACACAAAAAACCATGTCTACAAGGACATGTGGCAGACCAAGTTAGCAGACCATGTCAGCAAGGACGTATGGGAGATCTACGTCAGCAAGCCATGTCAGCAAGGACATGTGGCAGACCACATACACGCCAAGAAGGACATGTGGCAGACCATGTCAACAAGAACACATGGCAGACCACATCAGAAGACCACATTAACACATACACATGGAAGAATTAGATGATGAAAAGCGTCAAGAGGAAATTGGTTCATACCATGTCAACAAGTGATGTAAGCAAGCTACATCACTTTGAGAGAATTGCTTCTGGAGTTTCACCACCAAGAAATTTCAAAATTTCCAAAGTCCCGAAGGACGAAGGTCCAAAATTTCTAACTTTCGTCAATATGAGATACCCTTCGATACTATCCTGACCATTAGATCAAGGAGATGAACATGTGCCACATCAGGAGAACCACGTCAGTAAAACTATGTCAGCAAGGACACATGGTGCAATCAAACAATGATAAGTGTCAAGTTGATTCAACATTTCAGGTATGTGCAAATCACAAATCTGAGTGACACACGATAGCTACTAAGCTCGTGACATGTCATCAAATGACATAAGAAAGTTACATCACTATGGGATTTTTTCTTCGGGATTTTTACCACCAGTACTTGCCCAAAGTCCCAAAGTCCCGAATGTTGAAGTCTTGAAGTGGACACAAGATGTATGATCTGAATATCACTTCAGGAGCATTCTCGTCCATCGATTTACTACAATGGAAGGATAGTGTAAGCGGAAGCATTAATCGACAGCAAGCGATCTCCACCATTTATGACTTACTCAACAGATGATCACTCCGGAGGAAAAAAGGGGTTGATATTTAAAATCTCCGAAGTCCAAAGACCCAAAGGAGATCTCGACCATTAATTTGAGAGGGACACGCATCAGTGGTCTATCAGCTCTGAAATATTGACGTACAGAGGAAAG
>JASDQU010211653.1:0-11955 GCA_032191745.1 Picea mariana | reverse complement strand
TCGTGTAATTATAAATAATAAATTGTTATTTATAAGTCATAAGAAGAAATTTATTATGTGATTATTGGTTGTGTGTGATGTGATCTGACCATGAGGATGAGAATTGAAATTAATTAATGTTTCTTTAAAATTTAGATATATTCTGACGATGAAGTCTTTATAGTATTTTTATTCATTATTATAATTATAGATAATACATTTCTGCACTCAAAATTTTTATATTAAAATAAAAACTTTGTTGATTAAAAAATAACTTTAAAATTAATCTTTTAAATTGATGTAAAACTTTATTTTTTAACTTGTGACTGTTAATTTTCAGCTTCATTACTCCCTTGAAATATAAAAAGAAGTGGTGCATATGTTACTTTTTGGATGGTTTTTTTTCTGTGTAAGTCATCTTCTAGTCTATCAATTTGGCTTGCACAAATGCAACTTTAACTCACACAAATAGGGAGGAATTGTTATGATTATCGGGTCTAATAAGCAAGGCAACAATTTTTATGATTATGAAGTCTAGTAAACAAGCCATCCCCACTGCAGTAGACAAACAATCCTGGTTGGATCTAGACATGATATTCGGGTTATATGCATTCAACCCTATTTTAAACTTTTTGATTGTTAGTGGATCAACTAGATAAAGTAAAGATATAGGTTGGATGTTCATTCTTGTTTGAGAAAAAGGTGGCTCTAGAGGTACGCAAAATTTTTTATTCCATTTTTTGCTTATGGAAATAACTTGTTCAAAGATGGGGAAGTATTATTATTGAGCCACTCCTAGTTGAGCCACTGGGTTTTAGGTAATCGAAGAAAGAAAATGATTATCCCTTTGATTCTTTCTTTCACCCAAAGAGATTTCTTTTTTAGCTCTCACTTGCCTACTTGAATGATATCCCTTTGTTCTTGCCTGCTTGCTGGAACGATCTATCCTCATGCTTCCATCCTCACTTATTAAGTTGGAAGGGTATCTTACCCTCCATTCTCTCATTAACTAAATGTGGTCTATTTACACCAATACAATAAGTGGCATGGGTTAAACGAAGCTCAAATCACCCCTCAGAAAACCTAGAATGAGGTATAAGTAGTAGAGAGTTCAAGTAGTTATCCTAGTCCATAGAGAACCATAGAGCAGATATATTATTAAGTCACCCCTATTTTCTTATTCCTTTATGTACTAAATTCAGCTAAATAAGTGATTCTCATGCTCTAGTCTTATCTAAATATAGACGCCATTTCACTAGCTAAAAGATGTAGTTTCAAATCGGAATGTGTTTATCATATATATTGTATTTTCGCCCCTTAAATAGAAGGATTAATCAATACGACTTCCTAAAATATATCTATATAGAGAAATAGGTAATACTTTAAACTACCCAGGATCACCTAAACCTACCAATCACAGTGAAATGCACCAATATGGTTCTCTTTGTTGGTGGGCTTGCTTGTAAGTGATAACCTAACCTTCAAGCTAGCTCTGCTTTCATGTTTTCTCATAAGACCGGACCAATATTTTTATCTCATCTCCTTCTTTGCTAGCTTTTTGCACTATATTTTATCATGGATATCCACCAACAATCTACAATTAACAAAAAAAAATAGACAATATCAATACATTACCAACAAGACTATATTTTAATTCTTACATAGTAAGTATTTTGAAAGTAAGAAGAAATTTACCACTGTAAACCATAGAGTACATCCCGTAGAAACTCCAAGTTGTCCCTGTAAGGTAATGCTATTGATTCAATTCTTGCATTTGCAGTGACAAAGGACATAAACTTAGTTTTTCTCTGGTAAGGTGATACTTTTGATTTCGTTCGTGCATCTGTAGGTATGAATATGAGGTATGAATATAAGATCTTAAATTCAATTCCTAATAAATATATAACGCAAAGATATAATAGCAATGGTATGAATTACTTTATATATATCACCACATATATTAACTTGGATATTCTTAGGTATTTAGCATTGTGCAGGGTGGTGGGGATATGGTGAGGGTGAGTAGGTGGATAGGCGTTGAGTAGGTAACCAAGTGGTGGCTAGGCGTTGATCAGGTGGACAAGTGGTGAGTAGGTAGGCCAAGCGGTGAGAGGGATAAGGTCAGGTCTTGGTTTTTTATAACTTCGAATGCAGCGTTGTCAGAACTAGCAAAAAAGATTCCACTGTAGCTTGTCGGAACCTACAAAACAGCCANACTAAATAGCTTACACCGGGTGATTCAAGTCATGTCAAATAACATTCAGTCAATCAAAAATTTGATTATTAAAATTTGATAAATATGAAAATAATTTTGTTTTTAAAAATAATCTAGGAAAAACTTAGGGGATATTGCAAATGTGGAGATGAATTAATAAAAGGTAAGAGTACTTTGACTCGTGACGAAAAGCTATAGTCCATGACGAGGCATCGACTAATAATGAATGATATATGTGCATGTAAATATGTGAGTATGATATTGAATTCATATAGGTGCATTGATAGCTTAATGATTCTATGCTTATAGTTAAGTCTCAACTTTGCTATGGCATCTATGTGAAATGGAGCACTTAGGGTAACCGTCACATTCATTCTTTATGAAATTATTGTTGTATAATTCACGATTTATGGCGTAAATAACATAGTTTTTTATTAACATATTTATCATTGTAATGTATGTATCTTGTCGTACATAACAATAGTATAGTAGTTTTGATGAAATTATATATTTATATTAGTTATTTTTATATAAAAATAAAGATATTTATGTTGTGAAAAGTTAATCTATAAATTGTTGTACAGTTTGAGTGGGTTTAATGGTTAAGAACATGTGTTTCTTCTTAAAAGGTTACATGTTCAATTCCAGAGGGGGATAGGGTATGTATACCTTTGTAGACTTTATCAGTAAAATCGCTAAGCAGAGAGGGTCTCATGCACCAATTTGATGTCTGAATTGATCGTGACCTTAAAAATAGATTGATGAAAAATAAAGAAAAAAATTAATGAAAAATAATGACCCTATGGAGTTTTCAATATTTATATATATGATATTAATGTGGAATTATTTGATAGTATTATGCATAATATTTAATTATAATGTTGTGGAAATTTTTATTAAAGATTATATGACTTTAATCATGCGAATTGATTTATACAATCAATAAGTATAAGAATAATTAAGATAGTAATGTGTTACAAAGTGGAAATTTTTGTATGACAAAAGATTGAATATGTAAATGAATATTTATGATTGAGTATTCATTTTGATCCTATAAAGTATTCATAAATAAATTGATGATGGGAATTTATATATGATAAGTGTGTCATTGTTAAAATAAAATGTCTATGTAGCTTTGATTTAACTTGTATAACTTATGTAAAATTATTTTTGAAACTTGTATTTAGTTGTGCAATTTGCGTAATTATGTATCTTGAGAAGTTGAAGTTAACATCGAGAGAGGTGTTACATTTCGAACTCTTCTTTTCATGGACATGCATTTTATGTTTTTTTTTTTTTTTCCTTCAATGTAACATATAATTCTTCTTCTAATGAGTGGTTTATTGATTCTAGAGCATCGTATCGTATGGATAAGGATAAAGTCATTTTTTTTATCTTAATGAATGTAACACCAAACAGATATTTGTTGGTGATGATAGATCTCTAAGTGTTGTAGGGTCTAGAATATTTTAGTTAGATGATGGACATTTTAATGATATATAAGTGTTTTGGTATCTTCTGTAATATTCTATCAGTGTATCAAATCACTCATTCAAGAGAAGATAAAGCAATAGAGTTTTCACCTCACCAAGTTGTAACCAAGAATTTAAAAGATCTTAAGTATGTTCTAGCAATTGGAAATTGATGATATCACCAGGTCGTATAAATTTGACAACTTTGGATCATCACCTTTTCCATCAATTTTTATTGATCATAATGATGGTTTAAGCTAACTTTGGCATGAGCATTTGGTCATTTAAACTATCGTTGATTGCAACTATTATGTAATCAGAATATGGTGATTGGTCTTTCTCTCGTTTCTTATATATATTGTATTTGTTTCATATGTGTTATCAACAAAAATCATCGAGACAATTTTGACAAATGTGCCTCTTGGCACACCTCGGCCCTCGTGTAACTTTTTCATGGTGATTTGTGTGCCCCACTTCCTTCTCCCTCTTTCTATGGGTTCAAGTCCTTCTTAACTTTCATTGATGACTTCTCTAGATGCACTTAAAACTTAAGAGCGAAGTTTTTGATATTTTTTTGGCCTACATGACCCTTGTATAAAAACAATCTACACAGGAACTGCAAAAATTAAGAACATATAATGTGAGTGAATATGTTAACAACAATTTTACAACTTATTTCATTTCATAGAGCATTCATATGAAACATATTGATCCAACACTACAACAAAATGGTCTTCTTGAGAGAAATAATAACACATTAAAGGAAATGGAAAATTGTATGATCCAATATAAGGGATTAATTCCTCATTTTTGGGTGGAAGCCATTAATTGTGCCAACTACATTGATAATTACACTCCCACAAAGGATTTAAAAAATACATCATTGGAAGAAATTGTTGATCTACATTCATTGATCAACGTTAGTGCACATAGATCCATCATTTTCCTTTTTCTTTCCCTCTTAAGTTTCTTGTATATTCTATAAGTAACTCTTTTCCCTTTAAAATGCAGGTTGTGAGTTAGGCTACTATCAAGTCCATGGGTCTGCAAACCCGCAAGTCTATACTTAGTCACTTTTCTTACCCCACGATCCTGACACTTAGCATTTTCTCTATGTTGAGGGAGTCTCATTGCAGGAGACCAATCCACTCCTCATCCCGCAAATACCCATTTCCCACAACCCACAAACCCGCGGAACTCAAAAAGACCCCTTATATTTATGAATCATGCATAATGCACCACTTACCTTTTTCATACTAAGTTGATTTCTTGAATGTGGATGTGGGACACCCCTTCATTCCATTTTCCTTTTTCCCTAGACCCGCAGTCCCACAATCCTGTGCCCTCCAAAATTAATAACTCACTTCTACAACCCACAAAATTGACTTCTATTATATTTATCTTATTTCATCAATGCGAATGTGGGAGTCCCTCTTACTTATATTTTCGTTCTACATACCCGCAGTCCCACATCCCACAATCCTACATTCATCATATTGCACTTTCCATTCCTCACTTTGCACCTCCATACTTAACCATTTTCCATGTTTCTTGACATGATATCACCATTCCCGGTGGAAGTTACTTCCCCACCACCACTTCATTCGCCACTTGTGTGAACTTGATACCATTATTAAGTGGCGTGGATTTCATAAAAGCTTTGCAATAAATTCAAAATCGGACCATACAAACTAGAAACTTTGAAATAAGAGTTACCGCAGTTGATAATCAAGGCAATACATGGAAAATTAAATAAAGAATTAAACACCTTGATGTAAAAAGGTTATATTGACAGGAGCACCACCTATTCTTAAAAAAGGAAATCTATGTAAAGGCATGTCAAATAAAAGGAAAGTCTTGTATTATGGAGACACTTTCAACACCCTTGGACGTGAATACCACCAATTCCAATGGTCTCAAGCATATAAGTGGTATTTGTATGTCTCTTCCCCCTGTAGAGAAGGAATTAAACAAAGTCTAGAGTTTAGTAATTGCATTATTCGGGTGTACACCTGGCGTAGCATACTTCAAAGAGTTGGTGCTCTAGTGTGCATATAAGTTTGACCCACAATGAAGAATCATTCAAATACAAGGAAATCCATCGATTTATTTTTCCCCTTTAATATTCAGGAAAATGTTGCAAATTCTATACCCCACTATGTTATTTAAGAATGATGAAGAGGATGTGTTTCTCAAAGAACATGGAGGAGGGGCAGAGCTTCTTGAAATTTATCTCATCATCCTGAGAATTGACATCAATTCTACTCATGTCGAGGTAATTTCTTTGAAGTATCCATATAAAGAGTTTTCCTAGTTGTTCGCCAGAATAATTGGACTAGATTCCACGTCCTCCATACCAAAACACATTGTGTACATTCTACACCATGATATTCATGAAAACACCATGATTGACTGGGATAACATCATCTCAAACAAGATTTCGTTTTAGTTGGGCGACCTGAGAAAAACTAGAAAATTCTACATGACTTTGTATTTGGTCTTTGTTATTGTCTACAGTCACATATTTGAAGACTTTCCTAGAGAAAGAAATGTTGATTTTAAGAAGGAACCGGCTTATGTCTAGTATCTAGTTTTATGGAGGCAGAAATCCCCATATAATTTTTACGTAGTCCAAAATGGTTTTATGTCCTCTTTCAAGAAAATGATTCATTGCCTTATTGTGTCAAGGTTGTCACTATAAATTGCATATTTTCTCGCTAAGAAAGGAAATTTTGAAACTTTGGAGGAATTTAGTCTTCTAATATTATTTGGGTTCTAGGGGAAACCCTTGTTGTTACCATCCTATGTGTTTGTTCAACTTTTCATAATTGAAATGTGTAGATAGTACAATTACTAGGAACACTTTTTTAATGAGAAACGAAAGAAACAATTTATTCCATTTTCATGGAGGGTTGGAGAGATAGTTGTCAAACATATATCTCGCTTAGATGAATTTCTTGTTCAATTGGATCAACTCGGTCTGAAGGAATCCCAATAAATAAAGGGTTTCAATCCCAAAGATTCATTTCTGCACATATGTCTCTAGTCGGTTATTCTTCATATTTCAATAACTCGGAGCAATTCGAAGGATCGGGAAATAACCAAAATATCCCTAATGCATCTATTGAATAAACCTTAAACAATATTGAATAATTGGAAAGAATTAATGAGTGTTATAGGAAGTGGGACAACCAATAAGAACCCCAATTCATTGAATGTATCCCAAAGAAGTACTTCAGAAAAAACTAAACCTCAAAGTAGTGGTCTAGAAAAAAGAAGAAAATCCACTAGAAAGTTAGACAATAGTGGAGACAAGGGCCCTACTAAGAAAACAATGGAAAAATCTCATATTGTTCACACTTCCATAAAAAGAAAAAGAGAAACTCAAAAGGGGGGACAAGACATACCTGAAATTGAAGAAAGTCTCAAAGCTATTGAAGTAGACAATGTAATAGAGGAACCCAGTCGACGAAGAAAATATTGATGGAAACCAGGGTAATTGTAGAAGAATTGGCTTCCCAAGAGCCAGAAATATTTAAAGATGAGTCTTTTACATTACACCGCATGTCCTACCACAAAATTTCTAAAAAAAAAATTAATAGAAAAAGTGAACATGAAAAACAAAAAAATTGCAAAGAAATGGAAGTCATAAATCAATTTTCATGGGGTTCCACCCTCAAAAATCATGAAATTTCATATTGTAACTGAAGAAGCATTGAAGGAGTCCATTTTTTACATAGAAAAAGAAAAAATAAAATAAAAGAGAGACTAAAGGAATTAGAGAAAGCTTTGATTCCAAAACCTTTATTTTTCAAGCCTATCACTGCAATACATCCAGTACTCAGTCTTGAAGATATCCTAGAGACTAGTTCCATATTAAAGGGTGCATCTAGCTTACTAATGGTTGTAAGGAAATACATTGGATATGGTATCAAGAAAAGAATATACTTAATCCTTGAAATTTGGGAATTATCACAGAACTCAACTACCTTCTCAACAAGGGTTTTTCAATTTAAGGAGTATCTTCAAAATATTTAGAAAATGATGAAGGATTCTATAAATAAGCAATGGAACATTTGTAGTGAAGGTTTCAATATTGAGTGAGACACATAGAAGAGAACAAGACCTTCCCTCCAAGGTTCACATGAAACAAATTGATGATTGTTTGCTAAAGAGAATCAAATTCCTAAGAGAGTTGTTGACTAAGTGTGATACTATTAACATTAGAAGGGGTGACACATTTTTGAAACTTGTTGATTTGACCAAAGAGTTATATGGCCCACATTTAATAATGAATACAATACTTTTGTCAAAAGAGAAACTATTAAAATAATTGGAAGCATTAAAAGTTGCATGGGCCAATGAATTTAGTGATTCAATTGAATTCTCTGAAGAAGAAATAGAAAGGTGGCTTGTCCGGTATGTAAATAAGAATGACAATATTGAGGACATGATCCATTAATTAATAATTGATTTGAGAGAATTGGAGAAAGAGTTATTAGGAACTAAGATGAAGAATGAAATAACGGTTGCTCCAATGAGGGAATATATGGAACAATGGTTAACAAAGTCCTTAGTTAAGATACTTGAGACAGATCGGAAAGAAGTAGTTACATCATTTATGACACCTACAGGATAGCGGCAGAAGCCTACAAAAGGTGCCACCACAAGAAAATAAAGTTCAAAATTTCCATCATAATAAGTTGAGTAGTCACCTTGTTCATGCTTTCACCATCTTTTTTTTCCTCGTTCAATTGTCATTTTTCCTTTTTTGTTCCTAGAATCCATGAAACCAAAGGTTGACCCTTTACTATTTTATCTTGTTGATCCAGGTGGATATCGATGGCCACCCACCTTTTCCAACTGCCTCAAAACAGTTTTCTGGCAATTTTGGTAATTTACTATTTTTAGTAGTTTTTCACTTCCGGAGCCGTTTTGAGGCCCTAAACGATGTTTTTTGGGAAAACAAGGCACAATATGGAAGTTCCTTCAATATTTCCCCCAAAATGAATCTCCTCGATGATACCTTTCCAACCGGCTATCATACGCCTAAAACGAAGATCATATGCAAAAGTTACGACCCTGGGAAGTTGATGTACTAACTTACCAAAACAGGGCCCACATGACTTTTGGCACTTCATCTCCTGGGGTTAGGTTTTTGGATGTCTAGGGTTTTGGGCATTCCTGTTTATTGTAAAAAGGCCTTCAGAGCCTCATTGTAATCATCTTCTTGTGAATGAGCATAGCCATCACATCTTTTCTCAGAGATAAGCCACCACCATTCCAGCAAGCTTGTTTCCATTGCATTTTACAGTTTCAGCTTATTTCCTTATTGAATAGAAAACCAGTTTTTATGTATCTTTGTTATTTTGTGTTAAGCACCTGTTAATAATCTGTAGTCATTTCATTCTACTCATAAAATCAGGATCACTTATCTTCCAGGTCTCTCTTCATTTGATGGTATGTGAGAACCTGATCATGGTCCTCATTGAAGGACAAACACATTTTACTTTTATTGAAGTCTCATACATTATTGTTTATTTTCGTAAAGACACCTATTATTTTTTGAGGTTCCCAAAGAAATATTTGGGACATAACATTATTGATCTCTCGGACTTTAAGTTTTAAGCACAATATTTCAAATGTGTGTCTATCAAAATATTTGTTTGTGTCTAATGAAATGATTATTTAAATTTCTTTTCCATATGCGGCCTATATTTTCCTTTCTTGTGTTGAATATTGTGTCTTAATTTGATGAATGTTGTGATGAAAATGTCGTCCTATTATATTGTATATTCTTTTGGTTTACAAATCTTGCAATACAGTGTAAATATTTTATTTTTGTAGGATACCTAGTCCTTTCTCAAGTATTCTTTGTATGTGAATATTTATTTCAAGAATGATTCCAATCCTCTCTTGGGCGTTTTTCTATTCTTATATGATTTTTAAAAATAGAGGAGTACCACCTCTTTAAAAAATCAATGGCATTTATCCTCGTGATGTTGTCTTAAATATCGTAAGACAGTTTTTCAGATCAACAAAAACATGGAGTAAAATTAAACTAGATGTAAGACACTTTTGTGTGTTTGGTAGTGAAGCATGTCTCACATTCTTAATGAGAAAATGATGGCATTACAACCTAAAAGTGAGAAGTGTGTTTTTATTGGATATTCTGAAGATGTAAAAGGTTGTAAATTTCTTCATCCTCATTCTAATGAAATTATTAATAGGAGAGATGTTAATTTTGATGAAGGTATCTCGACCTACGAGCCTAATTCGGTGTTTGTGCCATGTTTTATTCCCAAATTTTCTATTAGTAATCTTATTCAGGTTTCTTCTTGAGATGATGATAGAGTGTATGAAAATCTACCTCTTCCTGGTTACCTTCCTCTAATTGGTTCCATTGAACATGAACCTACACTATTACATAAAAAACATCAATGGTGACCGAACTTTCACTGATTACATAAATCTAATATCACAGAACTCTAATTACTACCGCTCCAGTCATTCTAGCATTCAAATAAATAGCATCGAATTTTCTATTTTAAAAACATCAATGGTGACCGAACTTTCACCGATTACATAAATCTAATACCACCGAACTCTAATAACTACAGCTCCAGTCATTCTGGCATTCAAATAAATAGCATCGAATTTTCTATTTAAAAAACATCAACGGTGACCGAACTTTCACTGATTACATAAATCTAATACCACCGAACTCTAATTACTACAGCTCCAGTCATTCTGGCATTCAAATAAATAGCATCGAATTTTCTATTTTAAAAACATCAATGGTGACCGAACTTTAACTGATTACATAAATCTAATATCATAGAACTCTAATTACTACAGCTCCAATCATTCTGGCATTAAAATAAATAATAATATTAACTACAGAATGTAACCGAATAATCATAATTCCGGGAAGGTAACAGAATATTTTTCTATTCTGTTGGAGAGTCTTTTGTTTTACTCCTCAAATCAAAGGATAAGGTTCTGGCATACACTTTAATTGGAAGGTTTAAACGCACAGCAAGCACAGCTGCCAAGGCATGGCTAACCCACAGTCAACGCCATCCACGAACAGATACAATCGCCCCCATCATTACAAACGCCCTTAGACATATAAATACACCCACAGAAGTGTAAAAACGCCCAATCAATATAAAAACAAAGTGCCCATACATTTATAAACGCCCATACAAAAACAAAATTCCCATACTTTTATAAACGCCCGCAGAAGTTATAAACGCCCACAGCAAATGTAAAAACACCCACAGAAAGGTAAAAATGCGCACGGCAATGTGAAAACGCCATGGCTGAATGGTTAAAACGCCCACTGGCAATTTAAACGCCCACAGAAGTTATAAACACCCACAGCAAAATGTAAAAACACCCACAGAAAGGTAAAAACACCCACGGCAATGTGAAAACGCCATGGTTGAATGGTTAAAACGCCCAATCTCAATTTAAACGCCCACAGAAGTTATAAACGCCCACAGCAAAATGTAAAAACACCCACAGAAAGGTAAAAATGCCCTTACACAAGCAATGAAATAACACAGGGTACCCTGCCACCACAAAAATCAAAAGACAAGCAAATCGCAGGTCATAAGATTTTCCAGCGTAGAGATAGTTTTATCTCTTTCAAGCAAAAAAACGCAGAAAACAAAACACAAGGCACAGCGGGAGATCGCACAGTGGTAACTTCACTACGTTTGCAACGCTTCCAAGTGCATACATCCATGCAATAAACTATGACAAATATTGCTAAGACTGTAATCTATACATCCATGATTTAAATGCTAAAATACATCATTCGGGAAAAATTACAGCACAAGAGTAATGCAAAAACATGAAGGTCCCAACCAAGGAACAATAGAACCCCACTAAACGCTGACCACAATGATATTAGGAAATCAATTGAACAGCAGAAGCTTAAGATGAATTGTATCCATTAAAATCATCCTACAGATCCCTGCATCAATTTCTAATGCATTATACTCTATAAAACAAACAAGCGTACCTTTGCCTTTTCGCCCGCCTCGAATGAAGACCGTGCGCTCCGTGTCGCTCCCCTTGCCGACCGCAGAGACTACACCGGTACCTCCCAGCCAATCGCTAGGGGTACTCTGCTTCCCCCTCAGCCCCTCGAGCCGCAAAGGGGCCACACAAAATCCAGATGGTAAGTCTAGCTTCCCAGCTCGCCTCGCAAGGCCGAGCTACCACTCCTATTCGAGCTAAGAAAATCTCAACTCCTCACAAGCAATCAGTCAAGGCATA
>JASDQU010211652.1:7703-18863 GCA_032191745.1 Picea mariana | reverse complement strand
AACATCTTGCTTCGCCCACCAGGCCTGCTTTCATAGATCTGGATACCGCGGGCGCACCTCAGAAACTTAAACGTGGTAGAGTAACTGACCCGGACAATACATCGAGCAGTGCAGCAACTTCTTCCACGACACCTTCCGTTATTCATTCTGTAGCTGCTGATCCTTCATCAGGCACACTGGAGCCGAGGTGAAAATCAGCCAATGCCTCTTGGCATTATCTTAATTATAAGACAGCATATATTAATTATCTTAATCGTATATTCTCAGACAGCATTATCTTCTCAGTAATGGTAGAATGATTTTTAAATCCGGGAATTATTGACATCTCTGTACCTTCCTCATCGAATGTATTCATTTAGTGGATTTAGACTTCTAAGATTGAATGTGATTAAGAGTAAAACGTGGTCAGTATCGAAGATATTTTCATTCAAACAACCGACTTATCGTTGTTGATATTTATCTTTTATAAAGGAAACAGTTAGGTAGTTAGTGAATGTTATAATTTTCTTTTATTAATTTAAATATTAATCATAATTTTTTTAAAACATCTATTGAAATCAATTTCAAAATTGATTTATTGGATACTTAGAAAAAGGTGAAAAACTATTTTATTTTTATTAGAATTGTATTTTGGTATTTTAAAAGTTTTAAAGAAGTATTTTTAGATAGCCATTCTATAAAAATTGATTTATTGGATATTTAGAAAAAAATGAAAAAATATTTCATTTTCATTAGAATTGTATTTTGGTATTTTAAAACTTTTAAAGAATTATTATTAGATGGTCATTCTATAAAAAATGATTTATTGTATTTTTAGAGAAAGGTGAACACATATTTGGTTTTTATTGGAATTATATTTTTGTACTTTAAAATTTTTAAAGAAGTATTTTTAAATGACTATTTAATAATTTATTGGATATTTAAAAAAATGAAAAATATTTGATTTTTATTGGAATTGTATTTTGTATTTTAAAAGTTTTAAATAAGTATTGGTAAATGGTCATTCTATAAAATGTTAGGAAGGTGGTATTATAACAAGTATTTTGAAAATGAGATTAGTGTAATTAAAATATTTTAGGAATTATTCAATATTTTATTAGTATAAATTCTTTCTACACATTATTTTAAGAATTATCTAATATTTTATTATTATAAATTCTTTTTACACATTATTTTAGGAATTATCCAATGCCTTATTATCATATAATCTCTAATATCACCAATTTTTTTTAATAGTTTAACATTATACTTCACAATCTCACTTTAATATAAGTGTAAAATTCATGATTAATTTAATTTGCTTAATATGTAAAATAACATCAATAAATTAGTCTAAAATTTATTTAGATAAATAACCTTACCACATCCAATGTTGCAATGCCTAAATCTACTTTATATACAAATTGGCCTTTATTAACATCAATTATTAAAGTTTTATACATATAAAATCTTCATAAGGAGGATTTTCATAATAAAAAGGAAGAGACTTACTCAATTGACCTAAACACACAACTTCCATAATAAGAAAGTATATGAAGAAATGAGACGCTATTGTTTCTGCCACTTGATATTCGTTCTTAGTTGGGGCATACAGAAGTGAAACGGGCATAGTAGATTTAAACTTTGCAATATTTTATGTAATAAGATTATTTCTTTAAATAAAATTTAGAAGAATTTATTAATGTTATATTATATATTAAATAAATTAAAATAATAGTTGAATTTCATCAATATAAAGGAGATTCTTCTCTTAGATTGGGACTGTGAAATGTGATGTTTAAAATAGATGAATGTTGTACATGCAGGGATATTATTTTTGATTTGGGAGTTTATAGTGTGATTAATTAATAAAGGTTTTTTATTTTTTATAAAAGTGAAAGGTTTAAATATATCCCTTCTATTAAATTAAAATAGGATTTTTATATTAAAGTGGGATCATGGGTGGTAAGTATGGGTGGGAGTTTTTTGATCACGTAGGATATTATTAGAGATTATTTGATGATCATATGTGATATTATTAAAAGGAATCCAAATAGGAACAATCAATTAGAGAATACAATTCATCATATTCTCTCTTTGCTAGTTAAGTTTGCAAAACTTATTTTTTTTCATATAAAAGGGGACTTAAACACCTTTGTTGATCATTGGGCCAAGTTAGGCTCAAGACTTTTATAATGGAGTTATACAAATCAATAGAGAAAGGGGGGTCCTTCTCATTCCCTAGCCCCCTTGGTCTTGGCGTGAATTATGAACTCGTGATGAGAGTCATTAGTAGCAGTGCTCCTCACTTTGCACATACAAGATTAAATATCAAATGAGTGGGCACTCATTATGAAATGAATGCATCTGGGTTTTTAGGAAGTGGGATGGAACCAATTTTGACTTTAGTTTTGGTGCTCTGGAGAGATCTCTCCATTGGTGTTGAGTGTGCTTTCATCTTTTTGTGAGATTCTCATTCAGTTGCATAGCTTCGAGTCCTAACGACACTGGTTGAGGCTAGTAATGAAGGTCACCTCTGTCCCTACTGCACAATGCCTTGTTTCAGGTACCCTCAGGATTTTTTGTATGTTACATCTTTGATATCATATAAAATGCTCCCATCATCATTTGAAATCCTTGGTTTGTGTCTAGTATTCCATTGCAAATTATGGTCCGAGTAGAGATAACTCTTGGGTTTGCAGATTTTCTAGCTTGCAGTTTCAGGTGTCCAAGATGGATCCATCTTAGAGCGACTTCAAAAATTTCCTATACCATCATGAATAATTCACCCAAGTGAACAGTTCGGCTATGCAAAAATTATCAAATAATTTCTAGGAATTTGATAATTCCATGGCTTTGCTAGTTCAAAAGATGTATACTTATTTTAGAGAATTTGAGGAAACTTTGGCCATGTTGTCCCAAAGGTTGGATGCTCTGCAGAGTGATATTGAAGAGTTAAGGGAACAATTTCTCTCTCAACACTCCACCTTAGCGTTAGTTAATCTAGGAAGGCCTTCTTCTCAAGGTGATGATTTCGAGCATGATAATGGAAATGGAGATCATGGGACTGCTCCCATGTATACAGAAGAAGGGATTCGAATTTCATCCAAGGCCCTTCATCTAGGGCCCTAGAAATTCCAAATACTTCTTCCTTCATGT
The DNA here is from genome assembly GCA_032191745.1 of Picea mariana. NCBI lineage: Eukaryota > Viridiplantae > Streptophyta > Pinopsida > Pinales > Pinaceae > Picea > Picea mariana. The sequence goes on along the minus strand of JASDQU010211652.1, from coordinate 15,725 downwards.
AATTTATGTATTTCAAAGTTTTATGGTTCCTTGGACAATTCTACAAAGATGTTATTAGTTTTGATGATTAGAAACTCTGTCTAGGGATGAATTTACTTTTTTTGTCTGCACATTAGTTATAGAAATACTCTTAATTTGTATACCTCTTTTTTAATACTTGTATGCTTATTGTTTGCATTGACATACCTTTTTTTATATAAAGATATTTCAGTTTCTATTTTTAAAAAAAATTGGGACCATAAAATGTGATATTTAATTCTTAAAAGAAGCCTACATAAATTATGAAATGAACCAAGTTTCTTATGATGGCTATTTTAAATGCAGGAAAGCTTATGCCAATATAACTAAAATTATTGGGTGAATGATTGATAACAAGGGTATAAAATGTGGTAGTGCAAGCTATAATAATAATTAAAAAATGGTATGAGTAATTTTATAAAATATGCATATGTTGTATTTAGATGGGTTTATTGATGTCGAGCGTAAATCACATACGCAATTCAATTTTCCATGTTAGCACCAATGTGATGGTTTCCCATCATGTCAACATGGATATTGTAACCAAATAAATATGGACATTGCACTTTCAAAAAACTCAATGTGTGATATAATGCAAGAATATTATGTCATGTAGACTTGCATTAGTGCTTTCAAAATTTATCAAGAATATGGGGAGGTTATTATTTCAAGTCAGGATGAACAACAGATTGGTTAGGGTTTTCATGGAGGAACGACAGATCATATAGTGATTTTCGTAGTGAAATCGAGATTATAACAATGCACATGCCCAACTATGGATGATCCGATGAGAGGGGGTTCAACCCCCTCCTAGAGTGAATCCCTTGAAGGAAGATCAAGGACCAAACAACTGAAGGGGGGATTGATTTCGAGTTTGGAATCACTGAATAGAAAGGAAGGAGTATGGAAATCCAATGCGAGAAATGAAGACAAATTCAACACGTCGAAACAAATGACCAATGATCCAATGCGTGGATTTGGACACTCCATAGAAAAATCCGGGAGTATACCCAAATACGAGGTAACCTCCTCTCGAATCAATCAATACATCCAACATATGCAAGATCATGCGATTATTGGAAAATTTATGGGCCTCTGGCCTTCAGAAAAGGCCCTAATCTGGTGGATCAATACTTGATGGAAGCCAAAATGACAAATTGACCTTAATATGGGCTCGAAAGGATTCTTTATAGATAGATTTACCAATATGGAATATTGAAATAGGGTTTTCAAAAATTAACCTTATTTCTTTAACTATGTAGGGATGTACCTCAGATTTTGGACATAAAAGTTCAACACGGACAAAGAGGAAATCATGGAAGGAATTGGTAATACCCTAGGACACTTAATCAAAACTTATGAAGTAACAAGGCAAGGTAGATATACCTCTTATTCATGCATCTACCTATATAGGAATGTCTTTAAGCCTATTCCCAAATCTATCTACTTGAGCCATCAAGACATTGAATGGGTATAGACCATAGATTATGAGAGCATCCCATTTCGATGTTAAAAATTCCATGAACATGGATATTTGTTCAGGTACTTACCGGTCAATAAAAATCCTAAAACTGTAAAACCACAAGTGAACATGGATCCAGAGGGCTTCACCACAATGGCCATCAAAAGGGGATCGGGTAGAAGGGTTCCACTCTTATAAAAACCAAAGGGAATAACAACTAGTAACAACCTCAAAATCCTATCGCAGAGAGACGCGAAGGGGAAGTAACAAATCCCTGAGAGGAACCAACATCCTATAGGATCCTTGAATCCAAACACATCATGCCCTGATAGTAAGAGGAAAGAAGTCAAAGGAACAAAAGCATCTATAGTTCCCTAAGAAACAAGAATCCCCACTGAAAATCCAAGAGTTGATGGAGATGAAATGATTGAATCATATGAATGGGATGATATTTATGTTGGGTAACTAGACTTTTAACAAATTATTGAAGCATGTAGGAGAAGGGAACAAGTTCTCTCCCTCCACAACAGTTGAACCTCCTAAAAGAAGCCTTGCGCAAATCCAAAAGCAAACCCTCTTCTCATGTGGGAAAACCCTCAATGTTGGATTTAGGAGTTCAAATGTCCAAGTTCAAAGACTCAAAAACTGCATTAAAATAGGACAAGAAGCACGATAGGAAAAAGAAAAGGTAATTACTTCAGGAGATAGGTGAGCAGTTGGTAAACTCGGGGAAATACATCCTCATCATAGATAAGTTCTCTATGACCCCTTCCTCTAGTAAGCTATGAAATTTATCACATGGAATATCGAGGGTCTCAATGGTAAAACCAAACACAAGATATTGATGAACACGATTTGTACATGGAAACCATTTATTCTAATGCTACAAGAAACAAAATGTATTGGTGAAAACCTTCACTATTTGGAAAATCTCTACTGGAAAGGTTGTAATAATATAGAAATAAATTATAAAGGAACAACAAGAGGCCTAAACATCTTATCGAACCTTGAGGAAATCACACTAGATCAAGCTTTTACCACTGAGCAGACCATCTCAATTCATTTCCAACAAATTGGCACAACCACTTATGGGTATATCACCAATGTTTATGGTCCCCAAAGGCTTGACCATAGGTTAGGGTTTCTTCAAGAAGTTCATAATATTTATGAAATCATAAGTGAGGAGCACTGGATGAGGAGACTTTAACATCATCACCTCCCTATAAGAAAAAATAGGTGGCATATGACAATTGGAAGCTGTTAGTACTATCTTCAAGGAAATGATCTATAACGTAAAACTAATCGACGTGGAAAATAAAAATGTATCCCACACTTGGAATAACTAACGAGGGGGATCATAGCAGATTGCCTCACGATTAGACAAGTATTTGATTTCAAAATCACTCTTTTTACTTCACCTTAATATTGATGCAACCATCTTACTCTATGCTATATTGGATCATTGGTCAATTAGTTTGAATTTATATCTATCCAGAAGACCCTCCCCTAGGCCCTTTCACTTTGAGATATTTTTGATGGGCCATAAGTGTTTTCAGGAAAAAAATTCCAAATGGTGGCAAGAAATGGATGTAAACAAGGGTACTAGAATGCGTCGTTTCCAACAGAAGTTATAAAATCTAAAGGTGCACCTCAAACAATGAAATAAATCCATCATTGACATATTTTTTAAGCCAAGCGAGCCCTAGAAGAGGAAATTTTCCAGGTGAAACATATTATTATAATGGAAGGAAGAAGATATTTGTTATCCTAGAAGGAGGAAACCATCCAGCAAGAATTAGATAGTCGATATGAGCAAGAAGAGATCTTGTGGAGACAAAAATCAAGGGTACAATGGTTGAAGGAAGGTGAAAGAAATTCTAATTTCTTCCATCGCTCTATTGTTCAACATCAACATCACAAAAAAATTGCATCCTTAAAAGGAAGAAATGGAGTTAACCTAGTTGAACAAAAAGAAATTGAAAGCGATTTGGTAAGCTTCTTCTATGACTTGCTAATGAAAGCTCAGTAAGATCGCTCTGAGGCCATTCAAAAAATTTATCAACACATTCCCAAGCTTATCTCAGAAGACCAAAATGTAGGACTTATGAGGGAAATATCTATGGCCGAGGTGGAACATGAAATCATGGAAATTACTTTGGGGAAGGCCATTGGGCCAAATGGCTTCACCATTGATTTTTTCATGCCCGTTGGGATATAATTAAGTAGGAGGTATCGGAGTTGGTGGAAGATTCGAGAAGAATAATAGGGGTTCTTCCTCATTGAACTCTGCATTCTTCACTCTCATACCCAAGGAGGATCATGCCAATGATCCCATTAAGTTAAAACTAATATCACCGTGCAATTTTATTTACAAAATCATTACTAAGGTGATAGCCAATAAATGTAGGACTTATGAGGGAAATATCTATGGCCGAGGTGGAACATGAAATCATGGAAATTACTTTGGGGAAGGCCATTCGGCCAGATGGCTTCACCATTGATTTTTTCATGCCTGTTGGGATATAATTAAGTAGGAGGTATCAGAACTGGTGGAAGATTTGAGAAGAATAATAGGGGTTCTTCCTCATTGAACTCTGCAGTCTTCACTATCATACTTAAGGAGGATGATGCCAATGATCCCATTAACTTAAAACTAATATCACCGTGCAATTTTATTTACAAAATCATTACTAAGGTGATAGCCAATAGACTGAAGTCCCTCCTCCTTCATTTGATTTCTTTGAAGAATACTAGTTATATTGAGGGTAGGAAAACTGTAAATGGTATTATTTTGGAATATGAGATTATCCACTCTCTCAAAAAATAAATAAATAAGGAATGCTCATTAAACTAGATATGTCTAAGGCATTTGACATGATTAGTTGGCAATAGATTTTCCAAGTTCTCACTTCTTTTGGTTTTTCCAATGAATGGATCAATTGGGTTATGATTTTAACCTCTTCATCCTTTTTCTCAATTATGGTCAATGGTTCCCCCTTAGCTAATTTCAAACCCTCTCACAGTATTTTACAAGGGGATCCTATCTCTCCTTTCCTGTTCATTCATATGGTAGAGGGGTTAGGGAATTGCATCAAAATGGCTCAAGAAGAAGGAATGTTGTGAGGGATTGTGCTACATGGTGTTGATATGGTCTCCCCTCATCAACAATTTTTGGATGATACGTTATTAGTGGGATAACCATCGATTCAAGAATCGTGGGCCATCCGTAAAGTTTTAAATCAGTTCATAAATTCTTTACGTACCTCCATTAATCATACTAAATATCAATTTTTGTTTTTTAAAACTCTAATGTATTTGCAACACCTGGTGCTTTGAATTCTATATTTCCTTAAAGGAAGCATATAAACCAAATATTTGGGTTCCCCTTAATGGAAAATTCTCTTCGAAGAATATCTTGGGAAGAGATTCTTTCAAAAATAGAGAAATATTTATCTAGAAGGATTTTTCAGTCTCTTGAGTCTCGACCTGGATAGAATAATGGTTCTTCTAATATTTGTACTACAGGTTATTCCCTTGTATCTTTTATTGGTTATGGTAGCACCAAAGTTTCTTTTAAAAGCTATAAAAAATATTCAAAGGTCATCTTTATGGGGCGATTCATCCACTAATCGAAAATGGGATCTAGTGGCCTTGGATAAAGTTATCATACCTAAATTAGTGGGTGGCCTAAGACTTAGAGATCTGTAAAAAGTCAATGTTTCCTTTGGGGCCAAAATCTGGTGGATATGGATCCTTCATGAAAATAAATTATGGAGAAAACTATGTGTTGTAACCACACCCCCCATTTTTTTCTATTTCTCTCATAAGCAAGAGGAAAAGGAAGAGGAAAAGGGATGCCTCCCTAATTAAATTTTAGCTTCAACATCTAATCCCTATTGACTATACCCTATCGAATGAAATATAAAAAGGTGAAGGTTTGAAACTTCTAATAAGGTGAAGGTTTGAAACTTCTAATAAGTTGTCCTCTTTGGAGAAGTTTATCATTATGCATAATTTTTGAGATCATATGTATTTCACTATCCATTGTCATACTTCTGGTCACAATTCCACTACGATCATTGTTGAATGAAATAAATGGTATTTCCATAGGATCTATGTGTATGCTAATCCTAAATAAATCATTGACTTCATGTCTCATTGCACTTAACCTGATTACTTTAGTTAATTCTAATGATTTGTTTTCTCATTATGCACCGAGTCTAATCGATGTTGTTAGCACATCATTTGGAAGTAAATTACTATACTTAGTAAATGACACATTTACACCTACACATCCTCTCACACATGTGTTATATCTAAGATTTACATGATCGACCTTAAACTCTAAGAAAAATTCTTTAGTATAACACATGTGCCTTTAAGTAGAAGAATGTTAACGTATCATAGGAGTTTGGGATGATATTTTCAATTAAGGAGAGAAAACTTCCTTCTCTTAGAAGGTGAATAAGCCATGGTCAAGATCAAGAATTATGCCTATTTATAATACCTTCATTGCAAGTAAATATCTTAATGTAATTCTTTTTTAGTTAATGACTAAAGAAGAAGAAATAGAAATCATTGCATAATGACAATTATCTTTACTCTTGTATAATATTGTTTGTTCATGTTGTTGTTGTAGAAATGGGGCTACTTGGAATACAGTCGTTACCCTCAAAGAACCCTTTCTCTATTTTTAATCCTCATTGAATCCACACCTTAGTAAAAAGATGTATAAAATTGATCACTGAGTATGAGAAGAACCTAATTAGAATATACATCAATAAATAGAAAATAAGGAAAAAATGAATATGATCACATGCGTCCTCGAGCTTGTGCCTCCTGACATACCTTAATTTTGGATGAGAGCTTAATCCCTAGATATCTTGGTATTCAAATCAAAACTTTGTCTACCTCCAAGCTATCCTTTAACATGTCTGCATTGATTCCTTATCTTGTTCATGTACCCGAGTCTAAGAAATTCTATTGGAATCATGAGCCAAAGTGTGACCCTTCACTCCCTTTTCAATACATAAATTTATAACCTATGACGAAACCATGTCTTCAAATGGGACCCACCCATTAGGATATCCTTATTGGATTTTCTTGTATCAGGATCATGTCTCATGTTGCCTTAAAGGAGTCCCAAGACCCTAGAGGCCACAAGCCTATTTAAACCTCCTCGTCGAAATTGATTCATTGGGATGAGTGATGGATACTCCTTCTCAAGAGCCTAGAGGCCACAAGACTATCAGACTCCCCTATATTCGGATGATCCTTTTGTGCTCCCCTTCCTCCCTCAAATTGGTCCTTTCCATGAAGCAATGGTCTGATCCATGCTTGTGACCATCATTCCACCTAATTGAAATAGGACTGAGCCATGACTCTTAGGTTTTCTTTCACCATCGTTATTGGATTTTGATAACCCATCAAGCTCAACACACTAGGTTGCTCTGCTATATGAATGAACACTTCCCTATGGTATTTCCTGATATGATATGCATGTCTGACTCTCATACCAGGTCTCCATATAAGTAAGCTAGGTTATCATCCTATCCCCTTATCCTACCATTTTCCCTACAAGGGAGATGTGTCTTGGATATGTTAACCTAAAGAGATATGCTGGCGTGTTTTGAGTCACCTCGAGTTTCTAATTTCACACATGCATCAGGGTTATCCTTCAAAACAAATCTTTCAGGTTCCATCCTACCAATTACCATCGACCTACCTTCATTATGAATACCATCAGAAAGTGCATCTTCGAGAAGCTTGTTGGCTTTATCCTTCCCAAGTGCATATCCATTTTTCCCTTCTCACAATGTTATCAAATGTAGATTTTAACCTTGTACAATATTTACTGCAAACATATTTTCAGTAAAAGAAAAAAAAAGATACAATGGAAAATACAAACATTACACAGATATTTTTCCCTTGGAAACCCAAAATGGGAAAACCAACATATTCTATATTCATTCATAGTGATACATTGTTTACAATACAATATACATATAGGAGCTAGCGATATCCAAAACCCTAACCTAATGACCTGGAATAGTCAACAACCCTAATTTCTTAACCGAAAATAGAAAACCATCGGCAAAAACCATGTGCTGAAAAAACCACCCAACAATGGACACGAAAATCGAGGCAACATGAAGAATGAGGAAACAATGCGACATGTTTCTCGAGGAAAAAAAAATCTCGGGGGCGTTGCCTCCAAACCCTCACACAGGGGGCTTTCGCCCCCGTACACCCCCCCTCAAACCCCATTATGTGCCCTGCTCAACGCAAACACTACTACTCATGTAAAGAATATAACACATGCCCAACATTCTCCCACTTGTTGTTTTCTTTGCATACAGGGGGCTACAGGGTTACATAGTCAACAATCAAGGGCAACAATGCCCATGGATCCTCTACACCAAGAGAACTTCTCAGTGCTCACAAATTTTGTTAATGAATCTGCACCATTCTTCAAAGTGTCCACCTTCATCAACAACACTTTCTTTTCTTCAACCATGTCTCTCACAAAGTGATATTGAAAA
>JASDQU010211650.1:0-18633 GCA_032191745.1 Picea mariana | reverse complement strand
TGGTGGGTTGAATCTAGGTAGTAATTGGGAAATGTTTGCAGGGTACTGTGGATATGTAGGGTAAGATGGATTTCCATACATAGGTCCCCTCCAACCTTGTTGCCAAGGTTGAGTTTGAGCTTGCTGAGGTGTTCATTGTGGATAGGTCATTGGGAAAGGACCCCATTGTTGCTGTTGATATTGTGCATTAGGGTCATAATATGTATTGGGGTTTTGGGCTCTCCAAGGTCTTCTGGAAGGGTATGGTTGTTCTTGTGAGACTCCTCCTCCCCTATACATGGCTTGTAGCTCAAGCAAACTCAAACACTCAGATGTGGGGTGTTCTAGTGTACACAGGCCACACATTTCTATGACATTTAATGGACATTCCTTCTCACTATGCTTCTTTCGACATCTATGACAAAATATTGCTAAAGCAACCTCTTCTTCTTGTTTCTTTTTCAGTTTTAGAGTATCTAACTAGTTACTGATTGTGCTCAAGAAGTCTATTTTAAAGTTCTCCAATAAGTTTCCTAACTCAGTTCTAGTGATAGTCCCTGAGTTTTGTTTTGTATTTCTGCTAAAAGAATCTCTTGGTCCTTTGCCCGTTTTAGCTTTTCCTCTTGAGTATCTTCTACAGTAATCTACAATCTCTGCAAAAGGATTTTGGTGTACATCTTCTGAACTCAACAAGTTTAAAACTTCTATGCAGTCATCTCTAAGACCTTTCAAGAATACAGTTCTTACTACAGCTGGGTCTGTGGTGAATAGTTTTGATTTCTGATAGTTGTATAAGAACCTTTCTAAGTAGTCTTTAGGGCTTTCATATTCTATTTGTTGCATTTTAAAAATGTCATTTTTAGCATTATCCTTACAATAGTCTTGGTATTTTCGTAAAAATGTGTCTTTCATCTGATCTCAAGAGAGGATTGTATTTTCTCCTAAGCTCATGAACCATCTTAAGGCTAAATCTTTGATTGTAGCAGGAAAGAGCTTAAGTTTCTGGGCATCGTCTGAGTAGTTATAGATTCTACATAATATGTCAAACTCGAATAAAAATAAATCTGGATCTTCAGTTGACATACCTCTGAGAGTGGGTAACAATGATAGTGGGATATTTTTCATGTTGATGTTTCTGGAAATATCCAATATTGGAAACCCAAAAGTCTCAGTCTCTGTGGCTGCATTTCCTTCTTCTTCTACCATTCCACTGATAGATGGTTCAGAAACTGGATTTTTTGTGTCTCCTAAATGTTCATCAGATTCACGTTCTGCCTGCCCTAATGCTGATTCTTCCGTTTTAGGTTCTCCTTCTGGAGCCTCGCTGGCTCCCCTTGAATTTTCTCCCAGTGGAATTTTTCCTGCACCAGTGTTAGTTGGATTAGTGGGGGGGGGTTGTTTTTGAATCTTTACAGCTTACAAATCTACCCTTGTTATCTCTATATCTATGCATAAAATGGAAATTTGATTCTTAACTGAATTGAAATCCTAATTCTATCTAGAAGGTAAGAAGGCAACTTGGCTTCGGAGAACCCCACTCTAGTGGCCACGTGGCTCTTCACTCACATCTTAAAGGTTTTATCCTTCTCCCTCAAGCAACCTTTAAAAGCATTCAAAATTTATGAAAACAATCTAAGCTAAAAATCACTTCCTACCATTTGCAACTCCTCGACAACGGCGCCAAAATGTTGTGCTGCTTATATGTTTAGTATAATGCACTCATTAATTATCAATCCGGGATTCGTAATCAACAGAGTTACAAGACACCAGTAAGAAAGGTAATTCTAATGTCATGCGTATAGAACTATTCTAGATTATGTATGTTGGAAACAAAACAAACTAGCAAACTGAAACACACTTTGGTTGTCTTTCACAGAGAGGCTATCTACTCCATTATGGCACATGCAAGTATGAGATGGAGTTATTTTGAAAGATCAACTCTGCTATCTGACCCAGAGAACTAACTATGCAGCTACACTTATGAAAGGGAAATCACACATCAATCATCAAGATATAGCATGGGTAGTTCAACAGTCAATATACTGAGTATGTTGTGGTTCACAATGTGCTGTTGTGAACTTCACTAGTTCTCCTTCAAATATGTCTGACTACTGCTGCCAACATTCATGTCCATGAAACAAAACCAAATTCATAAAAATAGAGCATATGCAAAAAAAAGTGAGTAAAGATCTCTAAGAAATCATATAATTGAAATCCTAGTCTAAACTGTACTGCTATCATCTGAAAGAATTAAAGCTTTAGCTAATCTAACATTTACACTATTGAAATCAAATGATAATACTAATCTATGAAGATGCTAACCTTTGTTGGGCGGTGGGCCCTTGCCGCTTCAACAGGTCAACAACTGGAGTCTACAATAATCTTGCTTTCAACCCACACATTACTCTTACTCAAACTTCAAAACATAGAATCAAACTATGCTAATAACTCAACTCACATTCAATCATAGACGATCAAGACACGGAGATAAATGACGTCCTTCTATTAATATTCACCCATAATATGTTTTGCAATATGTAACACTGCTTCACATGCTATATTATGCTAACTCTCCAATACCTCCACCATCCTTTCCATGACTATTTAAACAGTCTTAGTCGTGAAACACAAGGAGGTGAAATCGTTTGCAAATTAGTCAATTGTTAAATTTAATTATTCGGTTACATATTTTAAGCTTCATCCTCATGACACGAAGTGCATGAGGATGAAGCAACAACAAACTATCCTAAAATAGCCTTGCTAAAACATTTATGATTCAATAAACATCCAACAATTGTCTTGGGCACGATCTAGAGCTAAACTTGGTACATTCGGCTTCCTGTATTGGTACTGGATCATGACAGGTAGATGGTACCAGATCCAAACAATGCACAAATGGTTGGTACCAGATCATGACAGTCTATGACCATTGGTAACGGATCACGACAGGTGAGATTCAATATCAGATCTGAATAAAAGGTGCACTTGGTACCAGATTCGGACAGTGGCAATCTGGTGCACAAGTACCAGATAGTTGAGCTGGTATAGGAAGGCTGGACTTATCTAGAGGTCAAATATTATACATGGAAAATTGAAGCATTAGTACATGAAACATTTAATCTCCTAGCTCAATAAACCACAAAAATGCATGAATTAATGATATTTTACCTTATGACCTTATCAATGGCTAATGGTAGTGTTCTTTTTCATTTACCCAAGCTTAGGTAAGCCAAAAAGGTATAGATGAGGAGTATAATAGGGTAGTGGGGATGTCAATTTAGAGGCTCAACAATCATCATCTAAATAAGAAGAAACTAGAATAAGAATAGAATATGACACAAATGTCGAAGATGGATTGCAGTCTGTAGATGGCACAAATGTTGAAGATGGCTTGCAGGACAACAAATTTTCATCAAATTTAACATCTCTTCTAATAATAATTTCAATATAATGAGGTTGAAGAATTTTGTAACCTTTGACATCTTCAAAATAACCAACACAAATACAATTCTCACTTTTAGGTTGTAAATCTTTCCTTTTCTCATCAGGAATGTGAGCCCATGCTACACTACCAAATACACATAAGTGGCTTACATCTAGCTTAATGTTAGTCCATGCTTCTTTCAATGTTATTTTTTAAAGACCTTTGTAGTAGTTTGATTTAATATGTAATTTTCACGGTTGATGGCTTCCGCCCAATAATGAAGACTTAATCCTTTAGATTGGATCATGCAATTAATCATTTCCTTTAATGTGTGATTTTTTCTCTCAACAACACCATTTTGTTGTGGTGTACATGGAACAATGTGTTTCATTTGGATTCCCTATGAAATGCAATGATTTGTAAAATTTTTGTTCACATATTCACCTCTATTATCTATTCTTAACCTTTGAAGTTGATGTCCATATTGTTTTTCTACAAGGGCCTTGTAGGCCAAAAACTTGTCAAAAACTTTGCTTTTAATTTTTAAGAAGTAAAACCAAGTGTGTTTGGAGAATTCATCAATTAAAGTTATGAAATACTTGCACCCAGATAAATAAGGAGAATAAAGCATACCACACAAATCATTGTGAACAAGCCACAAAGGGGCTAAGGCATGCCAAGAGGCACATTTGTCAAAATTTCCCCAATGATGTTTGTCGAGAACACAACCGACACAAACACCAACTATGCAAGAAACAAGAGGAAGTATAGTCACCATGTGTTGATTACATAGTTTTTGCAATGAGCGATAGTTTATATGACCAAACCACTCATACCAAATTTTTTTCAAGTCATCTCTATGAGAAACAAAGACCGATGGAAAATATGATGACCCAAAGTTTTCAAACTTGTATAACTTGGTAATATCATCACTAATTCCAGTTGGATGACATGCTTAAGATGTTTTAAATCCTTGATTATAACCTGGTGAGGTGAAAACTATACAGTTTTTTTATTTGTAAACTTCCGTGGATATTCCACTGGAACAGTTTGTCACAACATATCTAATAAAATATTGAAATCTTTACTATTAAGGTTATTTTCTTTTAAATCTCCATAATATTTAGTTACTAATTTTATTCTTATGCATGAAATAGATAAAATGTGGAAAATAGATAACAGTAAAACACAATCACACCATCCAAAAATAAACACAAGATATATCTTGGGAAACCCGATACGGAAGAAAACCAAACTAGAAGGTGAGGCTACTCTCCTCTCGTTTCTCTGGTATAGAAATGGTGCAAGTACAAAGAAAGAGGCACTCTCTATGGATTTTCCTTTGATATGTGGCTTGTATGGTTGCTACAAAATATCTCCTCCTCTGTTTTTCTCATAGAACACCACTCTTAGATGTTTTTCTCAGCGATGGGACAAGATACAATGCAAAATAATGGAACCCCTTCTTCTCCCAGCGGCCTGGTATTTAGCATAGTCTGATAGCCATCTAGAGGTTGGTTTTTGACTTCCTCAACCCTCAATTTTGATAGGGTTTTGTACCTTCTAGAATATTCTTGAAATTAGATATGTGGCTAGACCCATATGCATGAGTAATGTGGGTTGACGTGGCATCCTCTCGTACCATGGTGGTCAACATGGTAGGTCAACTTGTAGAAGGCTTAAATTTTGCATACGAGCTTAAATTGACGTGATTTTTTGCACCGTTGGAAAGGTATTGATGTGTATAATAGTGTCATGGTGTCCTAGCTATGTTGGGAAAGTTTTAGCCCCCAAAAATGTCATTTGATACCTCAAAATGACCCTGAAAGGTTTCATACCCGAATTTTCCAAACTGGGAACTGCCACTAAAGTGGCCCTGCAAGTTGACTCCTCTAATTTTTCCACTCTAAAAGCATCGAGATAGATGAAAAATAATATAGTGATCCAATCTGGATCATTCCTCCCCATTTAGGGAGGCTTTTAGTCCCCAAAATATTTACTGAATGAGGTGAGGAAATTTTCCCTTTACCTTCTTCTTGAAGTACCACTTTGCTTTGCTTGGAAGTTGTCCTTTCAACCCAACCTACCAACGGTCATGCTACCCTTGTCTTGTAGGTATGAACCGCTCTACAAAATTATGTTCTCTATTTACTATGCTTGAGAATCTAGTGCTAAGTCTTGTAAGGGAGGTAGGACCTACTCCTCCTCCTGATCCAACATGGAAGGCTCATAGAGTTTAAGATTATCCACATTCACTACTAAGTAAATGTGCATGTATGGTGGTAGACCAAGTCTATAGGAATTATCTCCTACCTTTTCTAATACCTCAAAAGGACCATACCATAGAGTCTTGATATTTTAACCAGGACCCTGTAGCCTTTCCTTATTCATTTGTAACCATACTATATCTTCCCCTCTAAATTTTCTCTATGTTTTGTGTTGTTGATGTCTAGCCTTGTACTTTTCCTATGACTTCTTCAATGTCTCTTGTACTTGCAAATGGATCTACTTGATCTTCTCAACAAATATTTTTCTTTTAATGCATCTCCTATGAGGCCCTCCCTCACTCCTCCTCATTGTCCATATACAACATCTAAGGGTGAAGGTGGAAAATATCCAAAGCAAGTTTCAAAAGGTGACTTACCAGTAGAAGTGTTTGACTACTCTATTATAAAAGTGTTATATATAGATCAGATTTTTATCCCAGGTTTTTGAATTCTTTTGATTGTAACCCCTCAAAAGTTTCACCAAAGTCTATTGACTACTTTTGGATTCCCATTTTTCTGTGTATGGAATGTTGTATACCTCTTCAACTTAGTGTCCATCTTTTCACATAATGTATTCCAAAATTCACTAAGAAATATGGTATCCCTACTTTAGATGATGCTCCTTGGTATCCCAAAGTGCACCCAAACCTGTTCAAATAACTTGTTTGTTATTTCTTGTCCATTGATGGTATTTTTACAAGGCATGAGAATGCACATTTTGTTGAACCTGTCAACTACCACAAATAGATAGGTATGTCCCTTCCTAGTTGTTGTTAATCCTCCCACAAAATCCATGGAAATACTTTCCCAAGGTCGAGTGGGTATATGTAAGGAATGGTATAGACCTTACTTCATGTTACTGGGCTTGATAGTACAACAAAGTATACATCCTCTAATATACTGTGCTACATTTTCTTGCATTCTAGGCTAGTACACATACCTTTGTAAATTGGAAACTATCTTCCCAACACCAAAATGTGCTGCAACCTTGGAGGTGTGAGCCTCTTTGATAAGATTTAGTCATTCACCTTTAGGGACACAAAGATTGTAGAGTAAAATTTTCTAGAAATGATAGTCAGACTTGCCATCACCTTATTCTATATGAATTTGGCCCTGTAGTTGTTGAAACACCTCCTTTAAGTCCTCATATTCTATGTATTCCTCTTTATATGCATCATCAGTAAAAGGTTCAATGTGAATCCGAGTTCCCAAGGTTGTAATCTTGGATGTGGGTGGCCGTGAAAGCATGTATGCCAACTTATTTGTGTTACCCTTCTTAGACTTTATGACCAAATGAAATTGTTGTAAAAACCCCATCCACTTGTAATGTATGGTTTGTTGTAGCTTACTATGATCTTGCAAATATTGTAGTCCCTAGTGATCTGTGTGGATGATGGTCTCCTTTCCTATCAGATAATGCTTCCACTTTTTGAGAGCTTGTACCAAGCCATATATCTCCTTATCGTAGGTAGGGTATTTGAGAACTTCCCCATGAAATACTTCAAAACGATAGCATACAAGCCTTCCTCCCTTCATTAAGTACTTCTCCCATGGAATACCCACTTGCACATGTCTCCACTTTGAAGGGATTATGCAAGTTTGGTAGCGCAAGGATTGGTGCTTGGATGATCTTTCTTTTCATCTCATCAAATGCATTTTTCTAATTTTTCCCGCACTAGAAAATCTTACCAACTACCACTAAAAATAAAGTTATGAACTTACACAAGTATTGTGCTTCCCCAAAAAAACTCCTAACTTCATTGAAGTTTGTAGGAACTGGCCATTTCATGATGGACTCCATTTTTATGGGATCTATATTGAGCTCCTCTCCACCAATCACATACCCCAAATATACCAAAGACTACTGAGAAAACTCACATTTATTGAGATTGGCCAGTAGTTGGTGCTTTTTCAGAGTCTCTAACACCTACATAAGATGTGATATGCGCTCCTCCTAGGTAGCGCTATAAACCAATATATCATCCAAATAGACAATAAAAAATGAATATAGATAATGACGTACAACATCATTCATTAGTCTCATACATGTAGTTGGTGCGTTGCATAAACCAAATGGCATAACCAACCAATCATAAAAACCTTTCCTTGTCTTGAAGGCAGTCTTCGAGGTATCTTCTTATTTGAGCTGTACGTGGTGATATCCTAATTTCAAATCCATCTTAGTGAAGTACTTGACATGTCGTAGCTAGTCCAATAGATCATCGATCCTAGGCAAAGGGTATTGATTCTTCAATGTAATCTTGTTCAATGCCCTGTAATTGATGCACATTATCCAAGTCCCATCCTTATTGGGTACAATTATGATGGGTGACCCACAAAGTGAAGTACTTAGTTGAATCACACCATGATCCAACAACTGCTACAACTACTTCTTCACTTCATTTTCTTCTAGAATAGACCGTCTGTACAACCCATTATTCGACAATGAGGAGTTTGGAAATAACTGTATTTTGTGCTCCACATCCATCTTGGGTGGTATCCCTTTAGGCTCCTTGAAAAATTCTATATATTCCTATAGAAAACACTCCAACTGATGTTTCTTCTCTTTAGTACATCCCTCCAGGGATTTCTTCACTCTCATTGACTCATCATCAGACTAAGTTTCTCTTAAGAAAAGAAAAACATATTTCTTACTAGAACTAATCAATTTCTTAGCTTGGTTGGAACATACAAGTGAGATATTTGACTTGCCTTTATGTGTGTTAATGATGTGGGACTGCCCACTCTTGATCATTCGGTACTGGTTGGATCTCCGCATGAATATTTCATCCCTTGTATACATGTAGGGGCTTCTAAACACTACTCCACATACTTCAAGGGGTACTACATCCAATTCCATTTCATCAATAAAATCAACACTTACAACAAATTTAGTCTTACATTGTTTCGTTACCTTTATCTCTATATCCTTGTTTACCCAACCCAATGGATATGGGATAAGATGATTGTGAACCTCCAATCCATGCTTGCTGACTAGATCCACTGCTATGAGATTAGACTGTGAACCAAATTCAAACAAAGCATCTATCTTGGTCTTCTTGACCTGAATCTTGATGTGGAAGATCTTGGTCATATTGTTCTCTTCCTAGTGATGAAGGCTACTCAGATTCACCTTCTTCTACACATATGTGTAGAAAATATTTTCATCCACATCCAAGCTACTTTCAAACTGATTTCTTGAATATGTGGCTAAAATATTATTTTCCTTTCTATCCTTCTTGTGTTTCTTCAGGTTCAACTCTGGATGTAGTTTCCAATATTTTTCCTCAATGTGTCCATCAATGTTGTAATGATTGCAATGGTTGTTTGGATCTTTTCAATTATGTGTAGTGGATATTGTCTTCTTATATTTACCCCCTTTCCACTTCTTCTCCTCCTTCGAAGCTTCCTGGTACTCTTTATGTTTCAAACTCCTTGGTTGCCCCTTCTTTTAGCCTATGTTTTCCAATTACTATGCATGTACACATGCCTCATCCATTGTCCTTGGATTGAAGAGCATCACCTGCTTTCATAGATGAATGTGTAAACTCCCCAGATACTTGAGGAGTACAACTTGGTTCTTCGAAGAAATACGTAACATGATGGCCATCTTTCTGAACTTAGTGTTTTACTCCTGTACACTGTTCCCTTGCATCTATCTGAAGTAGTGCGACTGGATCCATTGGTCCTCTACATACCCGATAGGGTAGAATTGGGACTTGATGAGGGTTTTGAAGTTCTCCCACCTAGTTAGTAGCAGATCACCCACCAACCTAAGTGTTTCCTTATGGATTTCCCACCAGGTTAAAGCATGGCCCTATAAATTCAATCTAGCAAATGAAACCTTTTGATCTTCATCTATATGGTGAACGTTAAAACAAAATTGTAGTTTTTGCAATCAATGATTCAGTTTTAATGCATTGATCTCACCTTGGTATGGAATTATGTCCACTTTCACTTCCATATTGAATAAGGACTCTAAAGGGTTCACGCCATGCAAAATCGACTGCTCTTTCTTGGATTATTTCCGCGACTCCTTTCCTGAGTCTTCATGGTATTCTAATTTCCCCTCTGATATGTTCTATGAGTTAGAGCCTCCATTATCTCCAAACGGTTTGATATTCCTTTCTAGAGCCTCCATGAAGAGGGTCATATTGTGTTCGATGTCGAAAAATTGCACTTCCAACCTCTCAAATCTCTTTTCTATTGGATCATGAGGGTTGTTATGAACAGACTCATCCGCCATGGCTAGGTTTTCTGTGACTTCTCTTTAAGGCGATTCCTAGATTTTGCAACTTCCCACAAATAACCAAAAGAAAAAAATGGCTTTGATACCAATATGATCTGTAAAAACTTGTCACAAAAGATCTAATAAAATATTGAAATCTTTACTATTAAAGTTATTTTTCCTTTAGATCTCCATAATACTTAGTTACTGATCTTTTTCTTATGCATGAAATAGATAAAATGAGAAAAATATAGAATAGTAAAATAAAATCATACCATCCACAAATAAACACAAGATATGACCTGAGAAACCCAATATGAGAGAAAACCCAGTTAGAAGGTGAGGCTACTTTGCTCTCTTTTCTCTGGTATAGAAATGGTGCAAGCACATAGAAAGAGGCACTCTCTATGGAGTTTCCTTTGACCTGTGGCTTGTATGGATGCTACAAAATATCTCCTCCTCTGTTATGATCAAAGAGCACCACTCTCATATTTTTTTCTTAGTTATGGAACAAGATACAATGAAAAATAATGAAACCCCTTCTCTTCCTAACGGCTTGGTATTTAACATAGCTCGATAGCCATATAGGGGTAGGTTTTTGAATTCCTCAACCCTCAACTGTGATAGGTTTTGGACCTTATAGAATCTTCTTGAAATTACATACGTGGATATCCACATATGCGTGAGTAACGAGGGATGGAATGGCATCCTCTCATACCATGGTGGTTAACATGATAGGTGAACTTGTGGGAGGCATAAATTTTGCATACGATCTTTGATTGACATGATTTTTGCATTGTTTGAAATGTCTCGATGTGTAGAATAGAGTCATAGGATCCTAGATATGCTAGGAAATTTGTAACCCCAAAATATTTCATTAGATGCCTCAAAATGGACCTGGAAGGTTCTGGACCCTAATTTTCCAAACCGAGACCTACCACTAAGATGGCCCTACAAGTTGATTCCTCCAATTTTTCCACTCTAAAAGAATCGAGATAAATGAAAAATAATCTAATGATCCAATCGAAATCATTTTTCCTTCATCTAAATGAGTGATCTAATACACTAATATAAGGTTGTAGAAAAGACTTGGAATACATAATACATCATTGAAATGACCATTTTCTACCTGAACTATTCCGAACCCTACAACAATAAGAGATATATCAAAACCAACACATATTTTATTGGTGTTACATTCATTAAGAGCATAAAATATGGCTTTAAATTTATCCATATGATAAGATGCTCCATAATCAATAAGCCACTCATTAGAAGAATAAGTAGAAGTTGCATTGAAGGAGAAACTAGAAGTAGAAAGTGCATGTCCATGAGAAGAAGAAGAAGAAGAATCAATATTGATGTTGTGATTCTTCATCATTGCTTCTAAGGCTTCCACATTTTAAAAAAATTTGGACTCCACATGACCATCTTTCCCACAAAAGTTGCAATGTCTATCAGTCTTCTTATTTTTGGAATTTGCTCCTTTGTCACCATTAGGAGTAGAAGCTGGCGAAGAGGGTTTAGGAGCCTTGTTTTTCTTTTTTTTGAGGTGAGGATGTTGCTTATTTGGAATCTTGGATGTATCTTTCTGTTGGGAAAATAAGCTTTGTTGGATGTACTTGCAGTGTTGATCAATCCAAGTTACACAAGATTATCTTTCTCTCAAATAAGAGCATCAAAAAAATGCTCAAGAGAGGGATTTTGGTAATCATTCCTTGGAGGTTCTTTGGTGGCATAAAGCATAGATACAAACACAAAATATGCACTACCAATATTAGAAAGAATAATATAGATGCATTGGTCTTCCTTCAGATCTATTTTGCAGTCTATACATAAAAGTATGATTGTTTTTAAGTTAGATAAATAATCTTCAATGAAAGGAAAATCATTGGGACTTAAAGTCATTAACTAATTTTCTAATTGGTAGGATTGAATAATATTATGTTTAACAAACACATCTTCAATATTTTCCCAAGATTTCTCTGGGCCATCAATTCCTTGAAGGTGACACCTTAAATTAGGAGAGATGGACATTTTGATTAGTCCACGTTATTTTTCACTCTTATTATCCCATTTGGCTTTATTTTCATCATCGGTGGGTTCTAGTTATTTTGCCAATGTAATATGGTACAATCCTTTACTTATTAATACATCTTCCATATGGGATTTCCATGAGAAGTAGTTGGTACTAGTAAGCAAAAAATCACTAGGAGAAGCCATATTAAATATGTAGAGAATATGGATTTAAAATCTAAACTAATGGTCTGGATGAAAAGTTCTTGAAAAAATAGGTTGTTTACAAAAATGGCACTGAAAACGAACTTCAGATGTGAAAGTTATGCCTTTTTGAAAAAAGGCATAAATGGTAACCAAAGAGCCACATGGAAAGTAGAAGTTGGTCCACGTGGTGATGCCCCTCCTTCACTAACTTTCTTATAACCTCTATTTTACAAATAAGTTTTTTATGAAGTGACCCACTTTTATAGAACAAGTGAGAATCACTTTTACAATGAAGTTTCTTTATAAATGAAAGTTGCATGCAAAACAAATAACTTAAAATAAAATATTGAAGTTATTTAATAATGATTCACTTTTAAAATTAAGTAAAATGCACTTTATAGTGAATGCATGAATTTTTTCAAAAAACTAACAAAAAAGAGAGTTGAACTCAAGACATCTTACTTAATAAAGAAACTTTTAACCAAGTGAGATAGTGCAAAACACATTATAATCTTAAGAAGGAGGATTGGGGGTGTTGTTGTTGTTTTTGTCGTGGAAGACGACCTTGGAGTGCATGCTAAAAAAAACTATTTTCTTATGTTCACACTGGAAATTTTTTTTCTTCATGATGACAACAAGGGTTAAATCTCAGTTAGCTTACTCGGAAAATGAAATTTTTTCCTCTATTTCTGATTTACTGAGATCACACAAAGCACATGACAAAGAGCATACACAGACAAGAAAACCCTTTTCGCTCTATTTATGATTTTTTTAGATCACACAGAACATAGGGAAAATAGAATACACAGATCGAAAAGAGTAGCAACCTGGAATAAAAGAAAAAAATTGAAATAAAATCTCTGTAAAAATTTAAAAGGGCATATTCAAGCTTTATACCTCCAGATCTGACTGAAATGGTCGTATCTTGGGAAAACAAAAACCTTTTCAAGTGAAATAAAAAGTGTTTCTATATTAAAGAAGTGATCTAGATGCAATGGAATATTCCTCTCAGCCTATAAATTTATAAAAATGGAAGAAACCATAGATGCGACAACAGAGCTCCAAGATCTTGATCTACAATAGGAGCGGGTCTTCAAATGCACTTTGATACCATGTTCAAAAACATGGGTATCCCAATAGAGGATGAACACCTTCAGTAACCACTTAAATAACCAGATCAAATATCAACACTCTAATTTTTTTATATGGTAAAACCCCTATGGGGAAACATCCATGGCCTCAACCAACGCGGGCACTTGGAGCAATTTATTAATGCAAAAGAAAAAATTTACAAGAGAGTTACAAGAGGGTTTCTCACAATCGATCATCGACAAATGAACCTACATGCTCTTTAATAGAGAACATGGAACAATCATGTGTTAAGTCACACATAAATGTAGTTGTTAATATCGAGGAGAATATGAGTCATTAAATCACTCTATTTTGGGAACATATCATAACCGCCGGATTACAAATTCATACTAAAGAAACACACTAAGAAACTCACTTTAACCTAATGACACATTAAACCAAGTTGATCTTAACTGACTCCTAAGTGTCTAAATATCCTAATAGAAAATATTCAGTATGGGCATACCGTACCATGACTAATACTTCTATTGGAAAAATAACTTTTGAGTTAGCGTATGGAATGGAAGCAAAATTGCATATTAACCTCCAAATAACTATATTATATCTTATGCAACACTTTACAACATATCAGGAGGCTTTGCAAGGAATGATTGATCAAATTGTAGAATTGGATGAGTCTACAAGGCATGTTTTTAATCAAATGGCAAGGAATCAAGATAGAATCAAAGGGGTATTTAATCACAAATCAAGACTGAAACAACTTGAAGAAGGAGGTCTTGTACTCTTGTGGGATGAGAGAAAAGAAAATATAAGTATGCACAAGAAGTTTGATATTCTATGGCATGGTCCTTATAGAATCAAGAGGAAGGATGGAATTAACTCATTTTACTTGGCCGACTTGGATGAAGAAAAATTTCCTTTACTAGTTAATGGAAAACTTCTCAAGATTTATTTTCCAATTGACACTTGATTTTGTTAACCTTGGTTTAGGGTAGTTGTAAGTCATGTTGTGTATTTCTTTCATGCATCTTGATTGTGTTTTCTCATATACATTTTGTATTTAGTTGTAAATATATATTGATGTTATGGTTTTACTGCCTTTTATTTTTACCTTTCATCTACTAAGGGGACCATACCCCCCTACTCACATTTACTAAGAGTTTTATGTTAGAATGTAGAATATCTTTTTAGGTTTGATGCAAAGTGCAGGTCTTGAATTTTGAGATATTGTTGAGGTTTTGTGTGCTCTATAGTGAGTACATGTCCCCATGTTGGAGCCGAATGCTACCCCCTCACACCTAGGGGTAGCTAGAGGAGATATTTTCTCCATGATCCAAATTTTAGATAGTAGTTATGATGATGATATTATAAAATATCCACAAGGAACTTTCCCACATATACCTTCAATTACATGCTCATCTCACTCACATCAGATGACATGGTGCATTATACACTAAGGTACCTTGTTATGATACTTCATATCGAGTGACAATGTTAATGTTTTGGGCATGAAAATAATGATCATGGGTTGAATTTGATTATGAATAATGATGCTTTGAAATTAATAAGGGCCTTATTAATCTCCTAGTCAAGTCTTGTCACTCTTGGGAAAATTTTTACTACTAGGGGGCCTTAATAAGGGAAACATGTCCATATCCTAGTCCATAGATAGCATACTCCATCTATCCCCTCTTTGTTATCCTATCTTTTGGGTTGGTTTTCATATGTCACCCATATAGGTTTTTGCCTCATAATCCTCATGAGAAGGAGCTAGAATGATCGAGGTTGGTGTATCTTTATAAAAAAATAATATAGAAAGATAAAATTGTATAATTCAAAATGGAAAGGAAAAAAGAACAAGAAATCAAAATGAAGAAACAAGAAAAAAAAGAAAAATATACAAATCAAGAAAGAAAGTGAAGCATGATATCTACACCCTTGCTAAGAGACCATCACCTCAAGTCCTATGCAATGAATGCATACTTAACAAAAGCACTTAGAAAATGAAAATCAAAAGCCAGAAAAAGTTGATTGAATAAATAAAAAGACAAATAGGGGTTTGGAAATACATAGTGCCGATGAAAGGGTAACTCATTGCCTAAGTACTCCCTTATACAAATGCACTCATGAGGATGAATATCATACATTATCTTCCATGACTATGCCACCACCCATGAAGTAAATCCCAAACCATACAATATGCCATAACACATGCTCCTTTATGGATTTATTGGGACATACTTCTTATCCTTAGTATTGGTACACCTAATAAGGGGTAATTAGGATCCCTCTATACCTAAAATTGGCAAATTGTATAAATTTGTAATCTAGTGTGAAGTTTGAAGAGGATACTTAATGTGATCTATATGTTGGCATGTTTTACAGGCAGCGTATGCTTTTGATTGATGGCAAGTACAACAACGATGATGGCTTGAGTATAGGTATAATGTGTCAGGCGGGCACTAGAAGTATTTTGGGGAGATGAAGCAGAGCAAGATCGTGAAGACCAGAAGAGATAGTGCAGAGGTGCACACAGAGTGCGAGAGTGTGCTTGTTCATTTGATGACAAGAACAGGGAGGCAGAGTATTTAT
This sequence comes from Picea mariana, assembly GCA_032191745.1. Lineage (NCBI taxonomy): Eukaryota > Viridiplantae > Streptophyta > Pinopsida > Pinales > Pinaceae > Picea > Picea mariana. The sequence continues at coordinate 2,828 of JASDQU010211650.1, read as the reverse complement.
TTGTCATTAATGGCAAGCTTAGACCGATGATGAAAAACAAGAGAAAGTGGCAGGACCAGCAACGCAATGATGATCGCATGGCAAGATCAGAAGCGTAAACTCCATTTCGGAGTTTCGGATACCGAGAGTTGGAGGAGTCAAGGAAGCAACTCATGATAGGAAGTACCGAAATGCAAAACCCTGAAATCTCGAAATAGGCACATCAACCGGAGTTTTGAATACCGGGAGTTAGAGGAGGCAAGAGTCGAGACTCTTCACCACAGGAGTCTCGGAGTGCCGAAATGTGAAACCCTGAAAACACGAAACAGGCACATCGACTGGAGGTTCGGATACCGGGAGTTGGAGAAGTCAAGAGTCGAGACTTTTCATCACAGGAGTCCTGAAGTGCCGAAATGCGAAATGCCGAAAATCCTAAAACAAGCACATCAAACAGAGTTTCAGATACCGAGAGTTGGAGGAGTCGAGAGTCGAGACTCTTCATCACAGGAGTCCCAAAGTCGCAAAATGCGAAACGCCGAAACACCTTTTTGTGTAGATTTCAGATACCGGGAGATGGAGTGTCAAAACACTTCATCACAAGGAATGTCGGAATGCTGAAATGCCGAAATGAGAAAAACACCTTTTGGTGTTGGTTTTGGATACCGGGTGTTGGAGTGTCGAAACACTTTGCAACAGGAATGCCGAAATGCCGAAATACCGAAATGCGTTTTCGAATAAGGCTATGGTCATCGCTAGTGGTCACATCATCAAAGAGCTATAGAGAAGAGCTCAAAGAGACAATCTCCATTTTAGAGTTTGGGACATGGAGAGTCGAGACAACGCATCATAGAATCCCCGAAACGCGAAATGCAAAATACATGGTCAGAATTTTCCCTTGGTCATAACCCATGGTCACATTGAAGAAGGCTCAAGGGAGGAGGTAGCATGAAGCTAATCTCCATTTCGGAGATCGCGACTTGGAGATTCGAGATGCCTCACCACAGGGATGCCGAAAAGTCGAATGCCGGAATACCGAAATGTCGAAAGGCTGAATTGCGAAATGGAAAAATAAGCACGAGACCCATCATTTCTAATCCAATGGTGCAAGTTATTCAGGAATATGCTCGAAGGGCTACTGTTTCTCTTTGTTGCGCCTCTTTTTCCACCTAGATGGGCAAAAGGGAGGTGCTTGCAAGCTTAGTTGGGTTTGCTAAGCAGGACAACTGTAAGGAAAAGGGTTAGAGAAAGAAATATAAAAGAACAACTAAGAATTAAACTAAGAATTAAAATAACAACTAAACTAGTGAGCATAGGGACATAAGAAAAAAAAAAACAATAAGACCCATGTCACCAATGGTAAGGTTTATATTAGTGAAAGAAAACACCAAGAAGAAAGAGGACTATGAGTCCCTTCTTCCTCCAAGGGAGGGCTCTTGGACCTCCACAAATAAGCTCTTCTTACAACTTTGAATGAAAATGGTGAAAGAATTATTTGCTAATCCACTCAAGGGGTGAGATGGATTTCCCAATGCAATGGTGCTAGTATACTCTTGATGATAATAGAGGATTCCTCAAGATAATAGTAGCAACATAGCTTTTCTATTGAATTCCTTAAAAAATGAAGTGCACCCATGGCCTTTTTATAGCACCTCTTTGAGGTATTGTGCAACCAACTTTTAGTGTGGAAAGAGGCTAATTAGGGCATTTTTAGGTCTTTGACCAGCCACCCAGTCGGATCCAGTCTAGATTTGAGTGTCAAATCAACTTGGAAGATGAACTAGAAGTGGGTGGGAGGCCAACCACTCTCATAAATGCGCCGTTCTCAGATGTGCGTGGCTTTTAGTGACCACATTCGTGCATTGGGCACATGTGCACTTTTCCTGCATTTTTGTTTTGTGCATGTGTGCGCACACCTTGTGTAGTCATAGCACACTTTAATTTTGTCACTGGTTGTATAGTTTTTGACCCTTTGGAAATTCTTTTGTGGTAATTTTGGTCCATGGGTGACCTCATAACTGTTTGACGATGCTGGATTCTTGTAACCATTTGTGAAGAAATTTCAGTGATAACACTCTTCATAGTTAATCGATCAGTGGCGATTCAGTTGCTAAAGCGGTCTTTCGAGGTTAACAGTGTAACTGCTAGAAACCACTGATGGTTTCTTCTAGAGGACTCGAAGATACTTTTGTGTGATTTCCAGAGGAGATGAAGAGTCTCAAGGAATATGCCAGTGGAATGAATATTGCTCGTAGAGAAAATTGACAGATGGATGAGCATTGAAGCCTGCAACTGCAACAAAGAGGATGAGCTCGACTGTGACAGAGAAGACAAAGAGTCTTGACTGTTGGAGAGGCTAAGGAATCTCAGCATAACACCCAGTGATGATGGACACATGGGTTTAACAACCAGAGAAGCTGAAGAGTTGCAATGATGAACAGGCAGAGAACTCGACATGAAGAGCATGCAGAAGCATTGCACACAGGGCATGCACAAGGTGCACAGAGACTATAAGAAGGCAGGAGAAAGAAGAGATGGGGGCGGTTGTTGAGAGGGAATCAGGCGCGTAGAAGAAGGAGTGTGCAACAACTAAAATACAACGAAGAGAAATGGTGCATTGAATGGACATGGCACATAGACCATAAAAGGCAGAAGCACATAAAGCACAAGGCATGTGTGCAGCAAGACAGTGAGACACTAAAGGAAGGTTGAGGTGCTCTTGTAGAGAAAAACAGAAGATCACAAATCGCAAGAAGATGTAGATAGAGAGACACTAATACAGGAGAGTAGAGCAGCATAACATAACAGTGATAAGCCTGGTAAGCCAATGATAAATATTGTATCACTGTGAT
>JASDQU010211649.1:7257-18628 GCA_032191745.1 Picea mariana | reverse complement strand
ACATTTGCCTCTAGGATCCCCATTTCTGGCTCTGCAGTACCCACACCTCCATTTGCATCTTCGGTACTGTCACTAGGTAGCACTCTTACCCACATGAGTTGTCCCATTCATAGCACCCTTTTTTCACTTCTGACACTCATGTTGTTTTTCAAAACCCTTTAGGGATGGGAGTCCCAATAGTATTACATCATGTCGCGAATCAACCACATACTCCTTCCCCTCATTTTGCTAGCTTTCCCAACAGACTCCCAGATTATCTCTCCATGATTCTATGGTCAGGTTGCACCTCCACAGTAGCATGAACCATCCATTTCATCCACAATTCGTTTACGCATCTGTAAATCTCCCTTCATTTCACCTACCTCATACAGAAACCCACCCATGGGGCCCCCACCCTCCATCAGTTCTCCAAGCAAATTACACCCTACCCAGGCCAACCATATCACCCTGGGGCACCCGTTTTTGTATTTGTACACTTCTCCCCAATTATTTTTTATTTATTGTACAAACACCTTTATTTCCAGTCATTACATTACCTTTTTGTCGTCACCTTTGGCAACCTGCTTCCCTTTTTTGGCCAACCGCAACCCATGTCACCCTTGGTTGGAGCACTANCCCTTGCCAGCATCATCCATATCTTCAGAGTACCCCACAGGCCACTTACCTCTACCCTCTAAATTTGTTCACCTTGTCCCGCCTCTAGCACAACTTATCCCCAGTCTTGTCGTCCCCCTGACACTTGACCTCATTGAACGGTTGCAGCCACTTTTATCTCACATATACTCCAACCAAGGGCAGTATTGAGTCTTCCTACATATTGACTTCATCTATGTACCTCCTCCACTTCCTAACCTCACCTAATATATTTCACGAAGCCATTTGCTTCTAGGAGTCACGTCCCCCTTTTTTTGTCAACATCATCACAGTTTTCCAGAAGGGAAACAGTATCTTGATTCTCATTATCCACCCAATGAGAGATCTCGGACATCACAGAGCGAAACACAATTGCTCCCTGCTGTCATTGACCCCCATAGCATTTGACATCAACACTCTCTCATGTTACGGTGGGTCTTACTTTGCGACTATTGTAGTTAGTTATTTTACTTACCGAAGACCTCTGAACTTGGTTGGGCTATCAATGCCCACAGAATCGGTGATACTTATTACCGCAGTCACTGCCTACTATTCAGAGTATGTTCATCTGTAGAATTGTCTTCTGCCTTTATCACGATCACCCCCGAGGGTGCTGCAATTGTCTACACCAACACTCCATTCCTCTTTTTTCAATTACATGACATGAACATGGGGCATGCCCGCCTCGTTTGTACACAGTTTTCTTTTTTACACACCTCATGGAAGGTTGGGTTCTACCGGTTCTTTTTCCTCCAATGGATCACTCTAGATGATCCCACTATTTCTCTCTCTTACAACAACACTCTCAATAGAATAAACATTGATGGATTTTGGCTATGCGTATGCTCCTAACCTCGTCCATCAGGGGGCATCTGTTATCACTGAAATTTCGTCCACACATGGTTACAAGAATTCAACATCGTCAAATAGTTATGAAGTTATCCATGGACCTGATTTAACACGAAATCATTCATAAAGGGTCAAAAAACTATACAAAATAGTGAAAAATTGAAGGGCGCAATGAAGACACTGGGCACGCACACACATGCATGAAACAAGAATGTAGAAATCATGCACATGCGCACGATGCGCGACTGTTATTGCAAAAATCGACGCACTTGAGAAACAACACATTTATGAGAGTGGTCGGCCTCCCACCCACTTATGGTTCAGCTCCCAAGCTGATTTGACACTCAAATATGGACTGGATTCAACTGGATGGCTGGTCAAAGACCTAGAAATGCCCTAATTATCCTCTTTACACACTACAAACTAGTTGAACAATATCTCAAAGGAATCTTATAAAAAGGCCATGGATACACTTCATTTTGCAAGGAATTCAAAGAAAAGTTATGTTGCCATTATTCTCTTGAGGACTCTATCCTTTCCAAGAGTGTATTTTCATCATTGCATTGGGCAATCCATCTCACCCCTTGAGTGGATTAGCAAAGAGTTCTTTCACCATTTTTATTTTTTATTTGTTGTAAGAAGAGCTTACTGGTGGGGGTCCAAGAGCCCTCCCTTGGAGGAAGAAGGGACTCATAGTCCCCTTGCTTCTCGGTGTTTTCTTTCACTAATATCAACCTTATCATTGGTGATATGGGTCTCATTGTTCTTTTTGTCTCTATGTCCATATGCTCATAAATTTAGTTGTTATTTCATTTCTTAGTTTAATTCTTAGTTGTTGTTTTCTATTTCTTTTTCTAACTCTTTTCATTGCAGTTGTCCTGCTCAGCAAACCCAACTGAGCTTGCAAACACCTCTATTTTTATCACTAAGGTGATGAAAGTGGTGCAACACTAGGGTTTTGGTATATAGGGTTTTGACACTTAGGTTTCAACCTAAGGGGGTCCGAGAGCTACTGTAATGTATAAATAAAGGTTTAAAGGACCTGGGATGGGTTGGTGCTAAGTTGGTTTAGGGTTCATTATTGTTGTATGATTGAGATGAGAAGTGTTGAGTGAGAGAGCCTTTTGGTATTGTAATATCTTCAGTTGGGTGCGAAGATCAACCCTGTAGCTGGGTGTGCAGGGAGGGGAAAGAAAGAGAGAGAAGAAGAGAAGATCTGCTAGCCAAGAGCATAGATAAGAACTATATTCTTCCATCTTAATATATCATAAATCACAGTTCTGTGGATGTAGCCCTAGGGAGACGGTGAACCACATATATCTTTTTTTATCTGTGTTTGATGTTGTGTTTTTTGTCTTTGGTTATGTTGCTATTTTGATATTGTGTTAGATCTGAAATGTAACTTGCACAATAAGGAAGATAAAGGATAACTAGATGGTTGTGTTTTGTTGTTGTGAATCCACTCTGCATTTCCTTTGGTTGTAGACACATGTGTCCTACAACCCCCTATAGCTACTGTGGGTGAGACTACATCTGCTTCACAGGTGTTTCCGAAAGGGCCAGTAGTTAGGGATTGTTGGTGCGCTTTTAGAGCTGAACCATGGGTTTGTCCCTATGCCAATAGGAACTAAGACACCATTCTTCAGAAATAATCCTCAAGGACAAGCAACTTCCAAACAACTCCGAATGATGGAGACAGGGGGTCAAAGGCCAAGGAAGACACCTATTGAATGTTGGGGTTGTAAAGGAGATGTTATGCTTAGAGATTGTCCTCATAGAGGTGAAAATGTGAGTTCTGTTCACAATGTACAACAAGCTGGAATAGTAAAGGACATGGGTAGAAATGTACCAAGGATCTATGCATCCCTGGACAACAAGAAAGAAGAGTATCAGTCACATATGATTGAAGTGGAAGGTATGATCAACAACCAAACCATTGTTTTTTTAATTGATTCGAGAGCTAGTCATAGTTATATAGATCCTAAAATGGTGGAAAGTTTGCATTTGCCAAGAAGAAAGCATGGAAAATCTTGGTTGTTGCAACTTGATACCAGAGCCAAAAAACAAGTTAATGAGATGGTTAAGTCATGTCTTATGGACATGAATGGACTGAATACCAAGGGAGATTTAAACATCTTTCCTGTAGGTTCCTATGACTGTCTAATTGGGATGGATTGGTTGGACCAACATCATGTTATACTAGACTATCATAAAAAGGAATTTACTTTCTTGGATGAGGAAGGGAACCTAAGGATAGTGTGGGGAATTCCCAGGGAAGTAACCATCAGAGCAATTTCAGCATTACAGCTGAAGAAATATTACAATATGGTATCATTTGATGCCTAGAGTAGCTCCAGTATCCAAGACTCCCTATAAGATGAGTAGACAAGAATTGAAGGAATTGCAAATACAACTTGAAGATCTCCCGAAGAAGGGGTATATATGCCCAAGTCTATCACCTTGGGGTGCCCCAGTTTTATTTTTGAAGAAGAAGGATGGAACATTGAGACTATGCATTGACTTTAGGCATCTGAAAAAGGTAATTGTGAATAATAAGTATCCTTTGCCAAGGATTGATGACCTCTTTGATCAGTTGAAAGATGCAAAAATATTCTCCATTATTTATCTCAAGTCACGTTATCATCAATTAAGAATTAAATAAGAAGACATCAGAAAGACTGCTTTCATAACAAGGTATGGTCATTATGAGTTCATAGTGGTGCCATTTGGGTTATCAAATGCACCAACTTTCTTCATGTGTTTAGTGAATGGTATTTTCAAAGAATACTTAGATAAGTTTGTCATTGTATTTTTAGATGAAATTCTTATATATTCTAAGTCAGAGGAAGAGCATGAACAACACTTGAGGATGGTATTACAAGTATTAAGGGAGAATCAATTGTATGCCAAATTGAGCAAGTGCTCATTTTATCAAAAGCAAATTCATTATTTGGGACATATCATTTCAGAGGATGGGATAACAGTGGATCCTGAGAAGATAGAATCCATTAGAGGATGGTCAGCACCAAAAAATGTGACAAAGGTCATATCATTCATGGGCCTTGCAGGCTACTATAGGATATTTATTGAAGGATTCTCAAATATTGCACATCCAATCACTTCCTTGCAAAAGAAGGGTGTGAAGTTTCAATGTACTTTGAATTTTGAAAAGAGTTTCCAACACTTGAAGAAATTATTAACAATTGCTCCAATACTAAGGATTGCAGATCCAAATAAAGACTTCACTGTATGCATCGATGCATATAAATAAGGACTTGGAGGAGTCCTCAATCAAAATGGGTTTGTTGTATGTTATGAATCAAGGAAGTTGAAGGAGCATGAAAGCCACTATGCCACTCATGATTTGGAGTTGAAAGACATAGTGCATTCCTTGAGGAAGTGGAGGAACTACCTCATGGGGAAAATGTTTGAGTTGAGAATAGACCATAATGGTCTGAAATATTTATTTGATCAACCAACTCTAAATGCTAGGAAAAGTTGATGCTTAGAATTTCTCAGTGAACATGACTTTGATATAAAGCATATCAAGGAAAAAGAGAACAAAGTGGATGATGCGCTCAGTAGAAGAGTCCATGAGTTGCATGCTACAACCATTAGCATGTACCAATCAGATTTGGAAGAAAAAATTTTGGAGGCTGCAAAATCAAATTGCAATACAAGGAGTTAGTGGAAAAATTACAGCAAGGTATTTTGCAGCAGAAAATCAAAGACTATAAGCTAGAAAATGATGAAATTATCATATACAGGGGAAGAATTTATCTAACAAATTCCCAGAAATTGAAAAATATGATATTGAGATAAATGTATAATGTACCTTATGTTGGGCACCCAGGTTATCTTAAAACTATTGCAGTTGTCAAGTACTAATATTATTGGCTAGGAATGAAGAAAGAAGTTGTTGATTTTATTGCCAAATGTTTGGAGTGTCAAAAGGTAAAAGTTGATCACAGACACCCAGTTGGTTTTCTACATCCATTACCCATTTATGAGTGGAAATGGGAAGTTGTAACAATGGAATTCATCACCAAACTGCCCAGAATAAACAAGCAACATGATTCTATCATGGTAGTGGTGGATAAGCTTACTAAATCTACCCATTGTATTCTAATAAAGATCACTCACAAGGAAGCCAAGATTGTTGATGTTCATATGAGATAAATTGCTCGATTACATGGTATACCCAAGACAATTGTGTTTAACAAAGATCCATAATTTACATCAGAATTTTGGAAAGGATCATTTAAGGGATTTGGAAAAAAATTGAATTTTTAGTACAACATATCATCTAGAATGGAATGGAAAAACAGAGAGGGTCAATCAAGTGATTGAGTATATGTTGAGGATGTATGCCATGGATAAAACATCAAAATGGGAAGACTACCTACACTTAGTAGAGTTTTATTATAAAAATGGGTACCAATCATCTCTAAAGATGAGCCCATTTGAGGCACTTTATGGCGGAAGGTGCAACACACCGATAAGCTGGGGCAACCCAACATATAGAGAAGTATTTGGGCCAGACTTACTCAGGGAAATGGAGGAGAAAATGTTGAAATTAAAACAAAATTTAAAGGCTGCCCAAGACAGGTAGAAAAGCTATGCTGATAAGGGAAGAACTCACAGGGAATTTAAAGTGGGGAACCATGTATTCGTGAAAGTGAAGGCTAACAAAAGTTCCCTGAAGTTGGGAAATTCTTCAAAGTTGGTAKCTCGCTATTSTGGGTCATTTGAAATCCTAGAGAGGATTAGGCCTATAGCATACATGTTTTCCTTTCCTACATCAATGACCATTCATAATGTATTTCATGTATCATTTCTTAAGAAATATATACTTGATGTTAATCATGTTATTGATTGGAATGTGATTTAGGAGGAGAAAGAAGGATCTTTCCAAGTACATATGGTATAAAGTCTGGACTAGAAAATCAAACAGCTCCAGAATCGAGAAATAGGAATTGTAAAGTTCCAATGGACTTGGTACAGTCCTGGGGATGCTACTTGGTAGCATGAGGATGCAATGTGGGTAGAATACCCACATATCTTTTGAGGATTTTGGAAATTTTTGTTGTATGTGTACATAATGCACTGAGGACAGTGCATAAATAAGGGGAGGGGATTGCAATATCCCTAGGACAAACCACAAATGTAAATGTAAATGAAAATATACTTACATTGGTTCACTGTTTGATATAATTTTTGTATGAACCTTCCATGGTATAGTGTGCACATGTACTGTGCACTAAAATGATGAAGTGTGCACATTCCAGGATATCATGCGCAACAAAGTTAAGTGTGCGCAATTTTGAGGCCAGGGACCCTTTGTGTATATGTTGTGTTTTATAGGCTAGTGAGCCAGTTATTATAATCTAGGAGGCTTATGTTTTGAATTAGGCCAGAGAGCCTAGATGTTAAAGGCCAATGAGCCTATTTTTGTATATGTCTCATCATTAATATAATGCATTGTTGTGTGTATATTGACCACGATAAAAGAGTATGGGGGACTAAACTCCACTAGTTAAGGAAAGGGGAGGCTAAAAGTTAAGGATAAGGGGCTAAGCTAGGGAGATTAAGCCAAAAAGGAATATTATATTAATATTCCTTAAAGTATAAAGTATGGATAATTACTTTATCCTAAGCTCTAAGGATGGGGAAAAGTGGGCCAAAGTAGCTCCCAACATGACAAGTGCCAAGTTGGGAACATGCATACATATAATTTGGACTTAGTTCATTTTCCCATTCATTCCATCATCATTCACTCACTCATTCAGCGGTCCTCCATACCTCTCTGTACCTATATCCATACCTAAACCAGTACCATACCTATACATGTACATGTACTTGTACCTGGTTAGCTCAGAAGATGGACTGAAGAAGAAGGTTGTTAGGCCTATGGGATATTGACGAAGTGGGTTGTTAGGCTCGTGAACAATCTCTCTAGGTGAGAGAATTGTTGGGAATTGATTCTCGAAGGTGATAAACTACAGCTATAGGACTCTAAGACTTCCTGTCCAACCTGTTGTTGAATCCATAGAAAAAAAGTGGGGCAGATGAAGGACTTTTGAGAATAGAAGGGGCACACTTCATGGGGTGGGACAGTCATGTGGAAAATGAGAGATTGTAGGTTGTTAGTTTGAGTTGGCACCTATGATGAAGTCTTTTCTATTGTATGAGATACATCAACATGGTTCGGAATCCCTTTACCTGGGTGGAGTTTAGTCCCAACTTGGGGGCAACCCACTACAGAGAGTGATGAGTAGTGTCATCTAAGGCAGGGAGGTTTGTGGAAGGTCTGGATGCAGTTGGTGACATTTTTACAAGATAATTGTCCATTTTGTGTTAAATTACATGCTCAATTATTATGTGTGAATTTATTTTTATGGGTTATTCCTCTCTGTGTTGCGTGTATATTTTTATTATCATTCTATATGAATCTGTGAATTTGCAGAATGTATTTTTTTAATTTAAGTTTTTTATATATAAAGTTCTGCAATATTTTATGTGTGCATATGTTTTTCTTTGTATATAGTTCGAAAATGTTATGTGGCATAGCCCAGTTGGATGTTGGGAATATTAAAATATGGTATAAGAGCATGAAATTTTTTCAGTGGCATGACCTGGCCTAGGTGGTTGGTTATGTTACAATTTGTCTCGATACAATCCACAAGAAAATGGTCACATAGTGGCCGTAAATAAGTCTCTCAAGACCATACTTCAACAAACTATCAATAAGAGTAAATTGAATTGGAATTTTATTCTTTATTCAACATTATAGAAATGACATACCTCGGTTAATACTACCACATGATTCTTACCTAGCTCATTCATGGGATGGAAAAAGTTATATAAATTGAATGTGAAATTCCTTCATTGAATATCGTGATTGAGATTCTACCCGACATAATAGTTTTGGAAATGTATCTCGCTCATTTAGAGAATCTTGATTATGAGTATCATCATGTTACTATTGCAAATGAGACTCACAAAAACAATTTCAAGTATCATTATCATAAGTTTGTCCACCCAAGGGTGTTTTCTGAGGGTGACCTTGTTCTGGTTTAAGATCAAGACATGGATGTGTTAGGGGTAGGAAATTTTAATCCGATGTGGCAAGATCCTTACATTGTGAAGTGTTTCCTTAGGAAGGGATCTTACGAGATGTCCAATTACTAAGGTAATGTGTTTTCAGAGCCTAGATATGGGCTCTACCTCAAAAGATACTATGCTTGAGATTAGTTGCTCTAGTGTTTTCCCATTGCAATTATTGTACATTCATGGTATTTTTAGTTTTTCTCTCTTTTGGCTCTTGGTTGTGTTATCACTCCAAGAAACCCTCTATGGTTGTAGAACAAAGGTTCTTGGTAAATTCAAGTCAAAATGTTTTTAGGTATATTTGGGACAATAGGATAACTCAAAAGCTGATGAAAGTAACCACTTATCATGTAACTGAATAAGACAGTGTTTTTAGAGAACAATAATCAGACAACAGAGTTGAAAAAGGGGATGAAGAATACTAATCCAGATAACCAAATACAACCATGTGCATGGTCATACAAGACAGTAAGAATTTTTTTAATCCAAGTTTATGATATTAATAAGAAGATGACAGTTCTTAAAGGCTAAACTAAACTGGAATAAAGTGCAGAGTCATGAAGTATATGAAAAAATCTTATATTGAAAACAAAAGAGGATTGTGATTCTATTATTAGAATAAGAAGTCAAGTAAAATAGCTAGAAAATGTCTCCTAGATTGAGCCCTTATCTCTTAGAAAAGATAGGCATTTATATCCTTTTACAATCAGTTTTTTAGATCCTGAAAACTTGGATCGGTATCTAAATATAGAAAATAGAACTAACTAAATACAATTGATAAGCAAAGACTAGTTGCTAGGACTCGAACTGTCTTTTATGTTGATCTTGACATCTGTACTTCATCACCTTTGATTATGTTGTGTCATGGAAGGGTAAAGGCACCTATCTTTTGTAGCTGGACTCTTTTAATAAGCATAACCTAAACTTTAGTTGACCAATTTAGCATTTGGTCTCAAAATCTCCACGAATCTATGATGTTGAGTGTTTCTTGATTAGGTGGTTAATCCTTCGATGTTCTCAAACCCTTTTTAAATACTTCAAAATTGCCTCACTCCAACTTAGCTTTCCAAAAATTTATTTCTGTACTTTCACCAGCTAATTCGCCTTACGATCTGCTGGTTAGCTGGTGAAAGTTCTGCTTTTCACCGGCTAACTAGTTGTAAATTTACCCTTTATGCTGGTGAAAGTTCCATCTTTGGCCAAAAAGGAACCTTTCACCTCCAAAACTGTTGTTTTACCAAAAAATTTAGTGTTCCTTTGATTTATCTCCCTACATATTCGCAACAAATTGGGCCAGTACCTGTAGATCTGGATGTGATTTACTCTTCTGCTTCAATTTCTTAATTTTCCTCTTAAGGAGTTTTGCTAACCACCACAAACTATTATAATCCTTGGTGATTTTCTTCTTTCTCTTTTTGTCTTTGACACTCTCACAATCCAACTTCTCAAATGATGCATTTGTCTCTGCAGAATTGTCAGATAGGGATTTGTATCTTGCCTTGATTACTCTTTCCAAAACCTCCTGTTGTGCAATCACCTCTTTCAGTTCCTTATTTTTTTGTGGTTTCTTTGACTTTTTACTCTTTGATGTTTCACCTTCATCAATGGGAGTAAAAGTCTCACAGTCTTGTGTAATTTCCATGGAATGTTCTAAGATTTTAATTGCTGGACTTTCGTCTTCTTTCTCTGGCTCTGTTTCCGAGTGTGTGTATGGAAAATTGAGAATATTTGTCTTTTTTACTGTAGGCTGCTCTGAATTGGTTTCAAAATATAATTTTTTCTTTTCTCTTTTAGACTTTATGCTAGAAATCTTGTCCTCTAGTGGTCCTGGAAGAGCTCTCCTCCTCCTTGAGCTGCTCTAAGCAGTTAACTGCTTTTTTTCCATTTTTCTTCTGCTCATTCATGGGTTGAGTTTGAGTCTCAAAGCCTTCCCAAAAAAGAAAATGTTGCCAAGTCCCTCCTCTTTGTCTGAGTTCTTCTAGAATTATCAGTTTGATCAAGCCAAAATGACAAAGGGTGTTTTTTATGCTTAGAGGTTCAGCTCTAATCTTTTAGCATACCTTGGTTAGGCTTTTGTGGAGGAAAAAAGGTAAATTCAGGAGGGTCTTCCCTGTGAAATGATCTAAAAGTTTGAAATGATATAACATTAGCTTGTCATACCTACCTTCTGAGGTGATATAGAGTTGAATGCCTTTAAACAAGTCCTGCCATTTATCTTCCAGATGAGAAACTGACATGCTTTTCTTCCAGGTGATATCTCTGAATTTTGCCTTAAGGTATACCCTAAAATTCAAATTATTGGTTGATGTTGTCTTAAACCAGCTATGGTCTGATCTGGGTAAGCTAGTTGCTGTGGAAATGGTGGCTTCATTGACTATCATTTCTACAGAACCCACACTATCTCTGTTTCCATCATATGATTTAGCAAATGCTTCAGCTGTTATTTGGTGGCAACCATTTTGTAACCTTTCAACATAACTCATGCAACCTACGTCTGAGAAACGTTTTTTCACATCTGGATGCGACTGTAAAAATGACATATTATCCAATTCTTTCCTCAGTAATAAACCACTTTGTTTCCTTGCCATATGTGACTCGAACCTCGGACAATTTGCAGACAATGTCATGGTATTTTCCTGATTGAGACAAGGTTTGGCGCTGGTGAAAACTCTCGGTGTTGCCAATTCAAATATGGAACCATACCATATTACCTGTGAACAGTGTGTGTTCAAAATATGAAGTGTTTATTTGATGTCACCGGGTGAGTGGTACTGCCCCT
>JASDQU010211647.1:2534-18590 GCA_032191745.1 Picea mariana | reverse complement strand
GATGTAAATGAGTTAGAAATTAGGTGGTACGTATAACTTGCAAAACATGAACCATATAGAGGCAGACAATATTGCTTTTGTCATGGATTATTTATTGATACCAAGAAATGGGTATATGTTGACCACCTAGCACCAAGAGTATTGGAAAATGTTTTTCCCGAAGATGAGATTTTTCCCCTTTTTCCTACAAGGATTATTATCTTATCTCAAAGTGCACCCAAAAAGGGGATTAAAAATGATAGGAATTAACACCTTTAAAAAAGGTAATACCAAAGTTACTCGACTGAGAATTGGGAAAAACTTGGCGAGGCAGAAGAGCCATGAGTTTGACTCGTAATTGGGAAAAACTCTGCAAGTACAAAAATATAAAGATATACACATATTTTGACAAAAAAATATCATATTTCATTGATATTCAAAAAATCCATGTTCATAGACTCCATACGATGCATAATATCAATAGATGTCCAAAATTTCATGTATCAACAGGTATCTCATATATGATCAAAACTGCGAACTGGAAGCATCTGTTCAACTTCAATATTTATAACTCCATAATAACCATAAATTTAACTAAATAGTAAAAAAAACTATGAAGCTTTTCCCATGTCTTCGGCTACTCGACCCTCAAGGTTCTCCAACTACTCAAGGCGGAAAAAAAGGGCCTCCTCTAATGTAGGATCTACATCCTCCAATCACTACATGATCCACACCTACCATCATCATGAAACAATGAATTTCAGATTCAAAAGCTTAGATAAATTGAGACAAGTCTCACCTTTCTCACCTTAAATTTGCTTGTTGCAAAGTAGAATATTGCAATGGACAAATACAAGGTCATTTAAGAGCTTTTGTGTTAATCGGTTGTGCTTTTCGGAATGTATTTTCTCAAACATGCTCCAATTGCACTTGCAACCAGAAGACCTGCAGGTCTGACTTAAGATTCAAATGGCAAATATCTTAAGTTCTGGTGTATCACTGCCAAAGTTTTGCCACCAAAGACCCAGCAAGTGGCAAGGTTTCAAGAGTCAAGAGTCAAGACTAAAGAACATAAAAAGATAATAAAAATTAATAAAACAAACAAAAGAGATCAAGGGTGGCTAGCAACATATTCTTCCTTGTGCAGGGGCGGCAGGAGCAGGGAGGAATATTATCAATCCCGGAGGACTTGCAGTAATAAGATATGCTTGGGGTCTAGGCATTATGACAAACAATGAGGCTGAAGTTTACACCCTCCTCAAAGGTATAAATTTAGCCCTTTCAATGGCATAAGGAAGATTATCATTTGCGGGGATTCCATGCTAGTTATCCGAGCTTTAGTCACCCAAAATATAACGGGAGGAAATGTCTTTGTGGGAGTTCTATCAAGGATCAACACCCTTCTCAAGAAATTTGAGGCTTATTCCCTTTTTCATATAAAAAGGGAGCTCAACTTCAATGCAGATCGTGAGGCCAAAGAAGGAGTTCAACTTCAATGCAGATCGCGAGGCCAAAGAAGGAGCTCACCTTAGAATTGGTGTAATAAAGGTTAATGGGAGCACCCTGTTCCACCACATACCATGATCCCAATAAAGAGGGCCACATCAAGGATTAAATAATGGCGGCTCAAGGAAGTAAATGTGCCAAGTAATTCCCATTTTCAAGAACATCATCGTATGCCCTCCATTTACTCTGGTGCGTGTGAAATTATTTATTTAGACCTCGGTGGGACGGACTCGCAGCCAAGGACAATGGGGAAGGATCACTCAGCATCTCGAATCAAGGACAATGGACACCATCTGTGCGACTCCAGGTTAGGCAATTTCTGCAGAACTGTATTAAATCCATCCTCTAACTCTTTGTCATATCAATCTGTTTCCGCCCATTATATGCTAAGAAATAGCACTAGTGACATTTGGTCCAAGTCTGGCCCTGGTAATCAGATTCTGGGTGGGGGTTCAGATGCAAACTGCAGTTGGATTTATCACTAGTATGTAGAGGACTTCATTATATGGTATCAACCCTACCTATTGACTCACAGCACAATCCCTCCTGCGTGTGCTCGCTATGTGAGCTTATGTATGCCCAGGGGGTTATTCAAGAGCTCTCATTCTGAAAATTGAATTGTGGTTTGGGCCCTTGAAGGGATTTCATTTCCCCTGGTCTTACTTTTCTCCGACCTCTCGAGACATCCCAAGAAACCCTAGACTCTTGAAATCTCTCCCCTGTCCCCCTCCTAGAAGAATATCAATAGTTCACCCTGCTTGAACTCTGCTCGAGCTCTTGGAGACAAGAGACCAAAGTCCAGAAACTTTGTCCATGTTCTTGGAGGCGACATTCTTCGCATCCTTTTGGGCCCCTCATCAATTCGCAAAACAAAACACAGTCAAACCCGATTTGGGAACAAAATATCTGACAGGGGATTGGGAAAATTGGTATTCTATCATTGCAATAAAGGAATTTCTCACAGGCACAGGTGGTTTAAGGTTAAACTCTGGTTTAAGAGCAGCTGGTATTGTATCATCCCCCCAGAGAGCATCTTAAAAGGCAGCGAACTAAATTTCTCCCAACTATCGAAAACAATAGCCAACCAGAAACAAATAAATGCGTCCCTGCTTCGGAAAATTGAGATGCTAGAGCAAGAAAAGATGCAGGAAATACGACGCAACAATGAACTGGAGCAATCAATAAGGATTCTGTCACAGTGAGTGGATGCCCTGGAACAAAAAAATTATCAATTCTGAGGCCCAGTATTACCACCGAACTCAAACTTGGGATCAAACAATCAGTTTATTTTAGAAGAACAAGCAACAACACCTGAAGGAAGTCAAGGAAACCAAGAACTCACCCCTATGGAGATCGAGGATAACAAGCACAACCATGAGGAAAATCTAGCAACTCCCGACAATGAATCAGCAGTTTAAATATGCATGTTCGATGTATTTTTTTGCTCCAACAATATGTAAAAGCTTATAGCTACAAAACCACTAGTTTGTCCAAGGAATATTATAGTTTTTTTAAGAAAAATCAGTAGCAGAGGGCCCAATCAATTCTGAGCCCAATTTTGTAATTCTCAAAATGTTGTATTGCCCAGGCGCAGCAACTCTTATATAATATAAACTTTCAATCCCTTTTAAAAAAACATATTCTTCCTTGTGCGAATAGCACTGGCATAGGCAAACAATTTTTGTTAAGGCCCTATAATCTTGTAGTTGACTAATGACACAAATTTACCTTTCTTCATCAGGGAAACAACTTTAAATGCAATTCATAATCCATCTACTGACCTCCCTATCCTCATTAAATCTGGTCTTATCATAAAAATATACTAGGTTAAAAAAGTGCCCAACAGCTTGTAAGCGGGAATGAAATATCCCAAATACTGATTCAGCTATCTGACTAAAGTTTCTTTGGGCTTTTGAATGTGGTTTCAAGGATTCTGGATCCGGTTTAGTTTATTCTCATAATTTTTGGGGTTTTAAGCTTGTTTTCACTGCATGCAAATAGTTTTGTTGTTGGAACAATGTTCTTTATTGCACTAATGGTAAAGACTGAAATTACAATAAATGAAATACTGGAATATAAGCAAAACACTGCTAAACTGCTCAAAACTCTTCAAATTGATCTTTATAAGTCTAAATCTAACCTAGAATACACATGCATGCAAAGGAAATACCAGATCTGCTACATGCGAGTGTGGGTTTGTTGCATGCAAGTCTAAATCTGTTGTTCGATGGAAGATACGTTGCATGCACAGTGAAATATGTTGCATGCACTGAGAATATGCTGCATGCAAGTCCAAATATGTTGTTGGATGGAAGATACACTACATGCACGTTGAAATATGTTGCATGCACTGAAAATACATTGCATGCAATGGAAATACACTGCATATGCTGTCACTAATGAATGGTGAATCTCATGTGGATGGATCTACTACATGTGAGTAAAACAAATACCAGATATGTTGTTGTCTAATGGGATAGTGTTCCTCCTAAACCTCCACGCCTCCCTCTGGATCAATCCTGTAACTCCCACGCCCTCCAAGCACCAAGGGAGAATCTTTGAACCTCCCTAACTGATGTCAATCCCTCTGAATGGATCCAATGTTGTATCTACTACAATCCTGTATAACAATGGAGAATCTGGATGATCCTCCCAACTAACTAGGATGTGTCTTCCAACATTGAAATCAATCACTATGGTGGTTTCTCCTTGGATATCCACAAAGTCGCCTAACTTCTATCTGCAATCCAATTCTCAATCTCAATATTCGATAATGAGAGGAATCAGGGTTATCCTCCCCTTTATACTTGATCCTCATTCTAATTCTTTGTTCACTTTATTTAATTAAAGAGACTTTTCTTAAGTTTTGACTTTAATTATTCTTTTAAGTCACTTAATCACCTTTTTTCCACTTTATTACTTAATATCACTTTCAACTTAGGCTTTTCTGGAAAATGACATTAAATAATTCTTTTATTCTCTTTTTCTTCTGACTATAGCCTACGGGAATCACTGGGAAAGGGACATTACAGGGAATTGTAAGTTTTAAACCTTTTACAGTAATGAAATGCACACATAAATTCTTAACACAGAAAATAAAACAATTGCAATCACACATATACATAGTAATTTACCCTGGAAACCCAACCAAGAAAAACAACAACTTGTTTAAGAGCCGCACTTCTAATTCTATATATTTCTTCTTCATTGTTTACAATACAATATCTAATCCATTAACCCTGGATTAGAACTCAACCGTAATTCCTTAACCGGAATTACATTACCATGAACCACAAAACCATGTGCCATAAAATCGCCTAAGGGGAAAACCATACCAAGAAAAACCACTAGATAAAAACCTATCGATGATTTAGGACTTAGGACTTTATCTCAAGAAATGAGGATTTGTGTGTTAACATTTCCAATAAAAGACCACAAAAGCAAGTCAAAAGGGCTTAAAAAGTACATCCAATATACAAAGTGGGAGCGCCAAACCATCTCCTAGAACAATGCTAAAAGCAAATAAATAATAATGTCTAAAATCTAAGGGTCGGCTAGAGACTAGCCTCAACATGTCTAGCTAAAGAAAAGCTAAAAAAGAGAGTATGAGATAGGTGGTGGTACAATAGAAGTGCCATAAACTGAAAAGCTTTGGAAAGATGCCAAGGACCACTGAAACTGGTAGCCAAGGACAAGTGAGGAGACTAAGAGGTGGTTCATCATCGAAGTAGTCAAGAACTATGTAAGGGAAAATGCACCGACGAATGATATCCTCCGAGGAGTCAACGACATTGAGGGTGCCTAGCTATATGATCCTTCGAGGGGCACAAGAGTGGGAAAGCCCAACTCTCTTAACATTTGAGGTCAATGGGACGAAAATCTTGATGGAAACCTATGTATTCTATTGAACCTAGTGAGTATTATGTTTGTCGAGGAGAGTGCAACTCTAGGGCCTCCTAGAACCAATTTGTTTGATGGTATAGTGGTGTACAATCTACAATCTGTAATGGAAAGTACTTATAGGTCTCAAAGAGGAAGTTGGTCGGCGTCTTAGGGGAGGGGATCGAGAGGAGACGCAGGGTCTCACTAATCTAGCCTCGGAGGTGTCCTAGTGTTAAAATTAATGCAGCTGCAAGAGCCATTCTCCAGGAGGATGGCAAAGACCCTAGTTGTGATCTAGGGCCCCCAATACACTCCTGGGGTTCTTGGTCTGGGACCAAGCAATTAGAGCCATGGAAAAAGACCCTAGTTGGGCCCCCGGTGTATTCTTGGGGTTCTTGGTCAAGGACCAAGCAATTTGATGATATAAGTCTCTAGATGTGTTATAGGGCCCTTGGATGTGTTCCAGGGAATCCTTGCTCAGTGTTTGGATTGATCCTTGCTTATGTACCTTGGTGGTTAAGACTCTAGTTGTGATCTAGGGCCCCCAGATATGTTCTGGGGTATCCTGGTCTGGGACCAGGCAGATTCTTGGTCTGAGTACCAAGCAGAGATGATGTGTGACTTTCTTCTCTCTCGAGATGGTCCATGTGACCTAGGAGCAGTTAAGAAGAAAGGCATGATCACGTCATTGCCTTCCTCGTATGCTAGGTTGATAAAAAAAAAACTTATAATCTATATCTTGGGACTCTTGTGGACAAGCTGTCATTAAAGAAGGACTTGACTTTTGACTTTGTCTTGTTGTTAATTGTTGAAACCCCTTGCTTGAGTTATGCCTCCCAAAATTTATGTTTATGTGTTGATTCGAATTTATTTATTGGACTTTACTTTATCCTAAAGAAAGTTGGTCGCCATGTTTATGAAACCCTCCTCATTCGATTTAATTTATTTTGTTGACTTTACCACTTGATGTTTTTAATTGGTAAAATATTATTTATTATTTTAAGGGGTTTACCTAACCCTAAAGCTATGGCAAGTGGACTAATATGTAAGCCCTACTTTACCTACCTCAACTATTTAAAGAAGTGGTCTCTCCCTCACTTGATACACTTGATATATGATCTTTCTCCTTCAAACTAACGTTGAGACTGAGGTTTTGCTGCGGCCTTTTTCTAATCAAGTTTACAAAAGTTTTTCTTAGCCCTCTCTTGCTATACCAGCCTGTCGTGAGTCTATCCCAACTAGCCGTCCTTGTTTAAGTTGGCCGTCAGCCTGCATATGCCCATACCAGTCTGTCGTGGGTGTATTTCCGTTGTTGAAGCTTGTCGTTGGCCAGTCTTTGTGTCCATCCCTGGCTGTCGCCGGTGTATCTCTACTAGCCTTCATTGTTGGAGCTTGTCGTTGACTGTTGGTGTCTTTTCTACCTATCGTGAGCTTATCTTTGCTAGTCGTTGAGGTTGCTTGTATGATGATCCTGCATTTCTGATCTGATGGTGTTGCTCTTTATGTTTAGATAGTGTTCCCTGTGTTTTTGTTGTGTTGCTTTGTGATTAAACATTAAGGGTTGATAATTCTGGACTATTGATATTTGTATCAACTTGAAGAAGGCACCTGTGTTTAAAGTTGGGCTGAATATGGCTTTTCCTTTCCAGCCCTAGGTTGGACAGTATTTTTTGTTTTCAGCCCCAAGCTTGGACAATGGCTTGGATTGTGTTTTGATTGTGGTTTCTCCAGCTTGTTGAGTTCTGATTTTTGCCTATTAATCTAAGATTCCTTCCAGGCTTTATTCCCATGCCCATGAAGAGATCTACCATGAGGGTTTGATCTATGATTTTCCAAGCATTTTCTGAGCATACATTGGAGGAAGGTAATAGTAGCAAATCAGGTACCTTTGTTCTTTGCTACTGCTAAGGTAATATTCAGATCTGTGTTATGTATGTTATTTATTCACTAATGTTGTTAGGTTATGCATCAGAATTTTTATTATGCTTTGTTGGTCATAAATTACAGTAGCTACTGATGTGAAAAATTTTAAGAATTTTTATTTCTAGCTACCCTATTGTTTTACCCTTAAATTCAAACATGGTGTCAGAGCTTAGGGCGTGAAAGGAGCTCATTTGTGACAGATCTCTCATGTAAACAGTTTTCAATATGGCTTCATCTTCAATCAAAGCAGAAGATAGGCTTGAAGGGGCTTCAAACTTCAATGCCTGGAAGGCTAGGGTCTTCGATATCCGGGAAGAAAGTGACTTGGATGAGCTGGTTACCAGGGTAGTGGAAGAACCTGCTACAAATGCAGGAAGAGCAACCTATAAGAAGAGGCAGGCCAAAGCCAAGAGGGTCATTTTTTACTCAGTTAAAGATAGTATGATGCCTCTTATTGCTCACCTAAGGACAGCAAAGGAATTTTTTGATGCCCTAGCCAACGTGTATGAAAAGAAGGCACCAACTCAAAAGAGGACCTTGAAGAAACAACTATGTACATTAAAGATGGGAAAGGATGAAACCATCTCTGCCTTATTTTCCAAAATTGCCAAACAAGAGATCAGCTTACAGCAATTGGAGTTGCAATAGATGATGATAACCTTGTACAAACAACAGTGGATGGTCTTCCAGAATCATGGGAGACATTTCTCTCATCTGTAAATGGAAGAGAAGTTTAACCCAACTTTGAGAGATTATGGCATGATTGCTTAGAAGAAGAGGGCAGAATCAAAAGCAGAAATGAACCCTCCATTATGAAAGATCATGCTCTTTTTGCCAAAGCCAAGAAATGGAAGAGGTTTCCTTAGCATAAAGGCAAAGGTAAGAAACATCAAGGTAAGCACTCTCATTCTCACTCTCATTTGTCTAAAGTAAGATGCTTTAACTGTAACAAGCTAGGTCATTATGCAAAAGACTGCAAGAACCCTCCTTCAAAACAGAAACGGAAAGGTAGGTTTCATGCTTCAATTGCAACTGAGGAAGAAGAGCCTCAAAGAAAGAGAACCAAAACTGCCTCTAAAGAACAAAAGCAGCGCAGAGAGACTTATCTTGTTTCATCTCTCTCCGGTGTTGTCACCAAATCAGAAGAAATATGGTTAGTGGAAAGTGGGGCCTCCAAGCACATGACAGGCTTCAAACAGAACCTTGTGAACTACCGAGATAAGAAGTTCAATTCGAAGGTAGAATTGGGTGATGATGGCACTTATGCCATCAAAGGAGTGGGATCAACATTTTTTCAGCTTCAGTCAGGTAATGTATTTCATGTTGAAGAAATTCTTTATGTTCCTGGTTTAAAGAAAAATCTTATTCCAGTTGCAGTTTTAGAAAGTAAAGGGTACACAGTAGCCTTCTCCAAAGGAAAGCCTCTTATGTGGCCCTCAAATGCAAGTATGAGCTCAGCCATGATAATCGGAGTTCAAGAAGGTGGACTTTACAAAGTCTCTGGCCAAGTTATTCAAGCTTTAGCTCATAAGATGATCAACCCCTGCGAACTATGGCACAGAAGGTTTGGACACCTCAACTATAATGCTCTCCCAAGTTTGCAAAAGATGGTAACAGGTATGTCAGTTTTTTCTTTTGAGCATGATAGTATTTGTAGAGGTTGTGCTCTTAGTAAAAATACAAAGAAATCTTACCCTCACAATAATAGAAAAACTAATGGTATCTTAGATCTTATTCATTCTGATCTTTGTGGACCTATGATTGCTCTGTCCATGAATGGTTGTCTTTATTATATAATTTTTGTTGATGATTGCTCCTGTAAAACCTGGATTTATTTTCTGAAAACTAAAGATGAATCCTTTAGTAAATTTCAGGATTTTAAGAATCTTGTTGAGAATCAGACAGGTAGACATATTCGTGTTTTCAGAACAAATAATGGAAAAGAGTTTGACTCCGACAAGTATGATGATCTTTGTCGGGCTTCTAGGATTAAGAGGAAGTTGACCGTGCCTTACAATCCCCAGCAAAATGGGGTTGCAGAAAGAAAGAAGAGGACAATTTGTGAGGCAGCCAAAGCTATGATGTATGATCAGGATCTTATGTTTTCTCTTTGGGCCGAAGCTGCAAGTACTGCAATCTATATTCAGAACAGTTGTCCTCATAAAGCCTTGGATGAGAAAACTCCAGAAGAAGTCTTCACAGGTAAGAAGCCTTCAATTGATCACTTGAAAAAGTTTGGTAATCCTTTCTACTTTCATGTACCAAAAGAAAAGAGGACTAAGTTAGAGCCCTCTAAAAAGAAAGGCACTTTTGTGGGGTATAGTGAGACCTCAAAAACATATCGAATCTATGTGTTGGGGCAAAAATAATAGAGGCGAGTAGAGACGTGACGTTCCATGAGGAAGTTGCTTTTCGTCGTTCCAAAGAGCTTCCTTGTGATACAGAGGAGCAAGATGCTCCAACTTCAGAGCCTTCAGATTCACAACGTTCAGATAAGCAGAGGGAGGAGGGCCAGAGAGCCTTTTGTGGATCCCATAAGGGATTCTGTTGAGTTTCCCCTAGAAAAACCTCCTGTCAAAAGGAAGCCAGCTTGGTACCGTGAAATTTTAAAGGAAGCAGAAAAGCATGCAACACCTAAAGGTACTTTCAAAGAAAGCAAGAAGCCAAATAAGTACTCAAGTTTGATAGCTCAGTTGAATCTTGTGATTGACTCAGAACCTTCCACTTTTGATGAGGTTGCCAAGCACAAAGTGTGGAAGGATGCCATGGTAGAAGAATACGAGTCAATATTGAAGAATGATGGATGGGAAGTGGTCCCAAGACCACAAGGAAAATCAGTAGTGACCTATAAATGGATTTACAAAATAAAGCATGCAACAGATGGCAATGTTGAAAAATTCAAAGCTAGATTTGTGTCTTGTGGTTTCTCTCAGAAAGAGGGAATTGATTATGATGAAATCTTTTCTCTTGTTGCCAGGTACACGTCTATTGCATTCATCATTTCTCTTGCTTCAGTTTTTTATTAAAAACTTCACCAAATGGATGTTAAGATTGTTTTTCTTAATGGTGAAGTTGAGCAAGAGGCTTATATCGAGCAACCTAAGGGCTTTTTTATCCATGAGAAGGAATCCCATGTATGCAAACTCAAGAAAGCCTTGTATGGATTGAAACGGGCTTCGAGAGCTTGGTATCGAAGAATTGACAATTTTCTTTAAAGTCTTGGGTTCTCCAAGAGTATAGCAGATCCTAACATTTATATAAAGGTTGTGAAGAATCATCATGTTATCATGGTTTTATATGTGGATGATGTGTTCCTCACTAGAGAGTAACATCTGATAGCTCGGACTAAGAGGGAGTTGTCAACAGAGTTTGAAATGAAGGACTTGGGTCTCATGCATTACTTTCTTGGGTTAGAGGTGTGGCAGAAACCTGGTGAGATCTTTCTCTCACAAAGTAAGTATGCAGTTGATGTGCTTCGTAGATTTGGGATGTTGGATTGTAAGTCCATGGCCACACCTATGATTTCTAACTTGAAGAAGTTACATGATCAAGCTACAGGTTCAGATCCAGAAGACCCTACTGTATATCGTGAGATCATTGGGTCCTTGATGTATCTAATACACACCAGACCAAACATTTGTTATGCAGTGAATGCCCTCAGTCAGTTTATGTGTGATCCAAAACACACTCATATGGTTGTTGCTAAGCATATTCTCAGATATCTTTGGGGGACTATAGCTTATGGGCTCAGATACACTTCTAGTGGAGGTGTAATGCTTCATGGCTATTCAAATTCAGGTTGGATGGGCAGTACAGTGGACCGAAAGAGCACTTTCGGATATTGTTTCAATTTGGGTTCAGCTATGATCTCCTGGTCCAGTAGGAAGCAGGGCTCCATAGCCCAAAGCACTACAAAGGCAGAATACATTGTTGCAAGTGTTGCTAGTAGAGAAGCAGTGTGGCTCAGAAAGCTACTCTCAGATTTATTCAGTGTTGAAATGGAAACCACAATAATCACTGTGATAACCAGAGTTGTATAAAGCTCTCTGAGAATCATATCTTTCATGACAGATCGAAACACATTGAGATGAGATATCACTATGTTCGAGACATGGTGCAGAAGAACATTCTCAGTATTCAGTATGTTCCAACTGTGGAACAAACTACGGATATTTTGACCAAGCCCCTGTCGTTGACAAAGTTTGTGTACTTTCGAGACAAGCTTGGTGTTGCTGATAATGCCTCTCTTCCTAAGAGGGAGTGTTAAAATTAATGCAGTTGCAAGAGCCATTCTCCAGGAGGATGGCAAAGACCCTAGTTGTGATCTAGGGCCCCTAGTACACACCTAGGGTTCTTGGTCTGGGACCAAGCAGTTAGAGCCATGGCAAAAGACCCTAGTTGGGCCATGTTGTCGCCTTATACACACTTGGGCTATCGTGGAAGAAATCTTCAATCCACTTGGTGTGTCCTTGAGGGCAAGTCTTGAGTCAAGGTGTTGTCACTTGATCCTCGACTCCTCCATCTAGGCCAACTCCTAGCGAAGCCAAGGGGGGTAGTCACTAACAAATATACTAAGGCTCTTAAGCTACGTTAAGCAAAAAGAACTGAAATATTCTAGGAGTTTATTGCAAATAAAACATTAAGCATTCAACTTTGATCATTCATCAAATAAGATATTCATATAAAGCATTTGTCCAATCATAAAGATGCATGCATAATAAAGTAGGATACGATATCTGCAAGATTGATAAATTTGTTAGACAATCACATTTGAGAATGAAAGTACTGATCATAGACATAAAGATGTAACCATAGAACCAGTGCCTGAAAAGCATCATGGGCAGTTGTTGAACGCGTGTTTTATTAGGGTTTATTGAAAGTAGATTAATGAGGGATGTGTGGCCTCTTTAAAGGTTACCTCTTTGTTTGGAAACTTGTTGAGAACCTACCGAAGCCCTAGGGCTTCACCAGTAAGTTCACTAAGGGTGTCCGATGTCCAACACGGGTAAAACCTAGATCTCAAAGTTCCCGTCTGACTTCACACACTCCC
The DNA here is from genome assembly GCA_032191745.1 of Picea mariana. Classification (NCBI taxonomy): domain Eukaryota; kingdom Viridiplantae; phylum Streptophyta; class Pinopsida; order Pinales; family Pinaceae; genus Picea; species Picea mariana. Next base: position 6,250 of record JASDQU010211647.1, on the reverse strand, counting down.
CTTAGTTATTTTCACATGCATTAAGGTAACAACTATTAAGGTTTTCCCTAATTATACTACTCTGCACTAACAACTCTGGTTCTGATGAATCTCGGGATCTAGCTAGGCTCGCAAAGGTTCAGAGCATACACCGGTAGTTGCGGGGAAATTTTAAAACTTTGAAAAGAAACACAACTTGAAATTGAAAACTGAAAATAAAATTGAGAAAGCTTTGCAAGACCTTTTTTTTTTAATTACTAAGAGCAAAAATTGAAATCTAAACTAACATGCATGAAAAACTTATTTTGTGCTTAAGTGCATGAAGTGTTGAGTGCTTTGTAGGATTGATTTCCCGTATGCTTGTGTGTTTGTAAGAAAGACGATAAAACTTGCAAGGAAAATTAAAAGAGACAAGCACACACAATACCACCAATCCCCCTAAAGGGGATGAAGAAACTGGGTGCCAAAGGCCCACTTTTATTAAGCCTATTACAATTTTGAGAGGATGACTCTCTTTTCTTCTTTTCTCTTTTAGCCTTTTATTTTGGATCCTTATAGAACTTGATAAATTGCTAAACTAACTATTACAAAAAGACTCCTTGAGTCTTGGTTTTCAAAGGGTTGAGTCTGGAGTGAAAGATCTTCAATCTTGGGTCCTGAAAAAGTCAAAATCTCCCTTATACTAAGACAGACCTGCTAAAAACCAGCAAGGAAAAGTTATTAGTATTGGCAGAAAATGACATGCAAACACAAAATAAAAAGAAGAATTTTTATAAGGCTTTTCACAAAAAAATTATGAACAATAAAAAAGAATTTTTTAGGCTTTTTTAGAGATTTAAAGAAGCTAACTAAGTCATTTTCAAGTACTTTCTGTTCGTTGTCCTAAAACAGAAAATTAAAGTACTTAATTGACTAGATATCAAGGAAAAGCAATCAGCAACTTTCTACTTTGAAATATGACAGGAAAAATCAGAAAATTGCTTAATAAAAAACTAGATCTAGACTTAGATTTAGAAATAAACTTGAAAATAGATCTAGATCTTGCATGCAAACACTAGATAGTAAAAGTAACTTGAAATTTGATCTAGTTATCCATGCAATCCAAGAAAGAGAGAGAGAGAGGAATAAATTTTTTGATTTTATGGAGCCTTTTGCTTGAGCCTCAAGAACCCTTGGGCTATGGAGTCATTCTCTGGTGTGAAGAAGAGGGAAGAAAGTTTTCATAAATGCTTTAAGAGAAAGCAAAGGGAGCAACCGAGCTCCTTTGAATCTCCAAAAGGTTGGTCTTTCACGCTCCAAGTTCCTCGCAAGTACCTGCAAACAACGGTGTTTCCTACAAGAGAGACTTTGTTCCACGTTAGTTTAAACAAAAACCAAGCATGAAAATATAAGCATCAAGTGCATTAAACAAATATATAGACTAGCAAGCAAGTAGAACTATATATTCTAATTGGATAACAATATCCTTACCATAGCCACTATGCAAGTACAATAAAGAAACTTGAAATGATATTACCTCATAAGCTAACAATCCATCCACACATGTGAGACTTGTTGTCGTCCTTATACACACTTGCAAATGTGAGCTAAGTCTTGTTCATTTAATGTGTCCTTGGAGGCACAATTCCTAGGTTCAAAGCCCACGCTGTCACTTTGACTTGAACCTCTTCCATCTAAGCTTACTCCTAGGGAAGCCAAAAGGGGTAGACCCTAGTTACTAGATGAGATTAACGTTACATTCTAGGAGTTGGTTTTAATTAGTTTAAAGGTTGGGGGAAAATCTAGCCTATGATGCAAAGGCAGCAATGCAATGTGCAACAATATAAGATGAATAAGGCAAAAAGGGAATAAGGGTTTAGGGTGTTCTCTAGCTTAGAAAACGAGCACAAATATGGCATCTGACATTGACAGATGCCATTATTTACAACTTTATTGACTCTTACATAAAATGGTTCGTTTGACGAGAAATTTTTTATTTGACCAAAACATTAAAAAAAAAACTATGGGGGCCTAGCGCAATTTCCATATGACTCAATAGACATGACCTAGCATGAACTCATATACATTTAGACACTAGACATTGGTTATACCATGCCAATGCCTAACCACCAGCACATACTCCAGCTTTGGAGTCACTTTTGAGTGAAAATACTTAGAAATTATTAATCCTCTGAAAAGACAGGCAAGAAATAATTAACAAGTGAAAAAAACACTCTATAGTACATGCTCGTGCCCAGGTCTTAGGTGGCCAATAGTCTTTTATAACTTTCATGCTCAAGTCATTTATTACAATGCCCCGGAGGGATGGAAATGTGGAAAAAAAGGTGGTCTGATAGACCTGTTGAATCTGTGAACACTGACTTCTGAGCATCAGTCTGCTCAATCTCTGGCGGCTCATCTTCAAATCCAGCTACTACAACTCGGTGGATAACAGGCCCCCAATGTATTGCTGGGGTTCTTGGTCAAGAACCAAGTAGTTTGATGATATAAATCCCTAGATGTTTTCTAGGGCCCCTAGATGTTTTCTAGGGCCCCTAGATGTGTTCCAGGGAATCCTTGCTCAACGCTTGGATTGATCCTTGGTTGTGTACCTTGGTGATTAAGACCCTAGTTGTGATCTAGGGCCCCTAGATGTGTTATGGGGTATCCTGGTCTAGGACCAGGCAAATTCTTGGTCTGAGTACCAAGCAGAGATGGTGTGTGACTTTCTTCTCTCTCGGGATGGTCCATGTGACCTAGGAGCAGTTAAGAAGAAAGGCATGATCACGTCATTGCCTTCCTCGTATGCTGGGTTGATAAAAAAAAAACTTATAATCTATATCTTGGGACTCTTGTGGACAAATTGCCATTAAAGAAGGACTTGACTTTTGACTTTGTCTTATTGTTAATTGTTGAAACCCCTTGCTTGAGTTATGCCTCCCAAAATTTATGTTTATGTGTTGATTCGAATTTATTTATTGGACTTTACTTTATCCTAAAGAAAGTTGGTCGCTATATTGTCAGAGAATGAGACTTTGGTAAAACCCTAATTTATGTTGTAAAGGGTACAAGTCGGCCCCACCATGCAAAGATAATTAATATTGTGTAATTATTAATTATATTATTAAGTTGTACAGGTCGGCCCTATTGTGCCAAGTGTCATGTCTTTTGGTTGATTTAAGTATTGTATAAATAAGAGATAGATCCCCATTGTGGATCATTTGTCTCATATGCTCAACGCTTGGTCTGAAATTATGAGGACTGCAATTCGCACTTCTCTAGGAGCTAGTGTTTCTCAGTCATAGCAGCACCCTATTGTGTGCTAGGTTTGGTGGTGGATGGTGGATCTACTCTTTGCAGTATAGCAAAGGATTGTTGGGTTTTTCCCTTTATTGAGAAGGGTTTTCCTAGGATATGTTCTGGTGTCTTTTGTGCATGGTTATTCTTCTTGTGATCTTGGTTTTCTGCAGCTAGTGTTATTATAGCTGCATTATTTATAGTTGTAGCTTATGTTAAATGAAATAAACTACATGCATGAGCTAAAACATTAAAAACTCAACATGGTATCAGAGCAAGTTCTTGAAGATGACTACGGCACAGTCAATAAAGGCAAGCCGTGGAGATTGAAGGCAAGGTGTCGGTGGAAAGAAAGGGTCGGACCCCCACTTAATTTCTGTGGTGAAGATCAAGGCTGGCCGCGGGCCTATTAGACCTGGTCGAGCCTTGTTTTAGGTGATTACCGCAGCATGGAGAGGCCC